>OY723275.1:1193959-1387557 GCA_963210315.1 Rhynchopus euleeides
CGCCATCCTTCGCCCCGTTGGGATCTCCCATTCGTTGGTATTGCTGCCCCATAGCACACCCCCGCACCCTGCACCCCACACAGGCACACACAACACACGCCAGCTTCATTGTGTGCACACCATACACCATACTTTTATGTTTGGCATGCGGTGCCTGCACCACATCCTTGCATAGCTGCGTGCAGCCTGCAATTTGAAGGGACGGATCGAGAGAACGTGAGAGTTTTCCCGCCGACCACCCCCTCTCTCTGCTGTGACGTTGCTCTTCCTTTTCTCTCTCCCTCCACATCACTTACATCACTGCTGTGTCCGTCCGTCCCTCCCCTAACCCCCCTTTCTGGCCGAGATGAGCATCAACGTATCAGAGCTCGCCGTGGAGCGGAAGGACGAAATATCTGATTTCCTAAACGCATGCCGTGGCGGGGGTGTCAAGGTGCGGCTCCTGCGGCGATGCCAGAGGCGCCGCGCTGTTGCAGCCATCCCCTTTGTGACCCGCAAGCTGCTCAAGCAGGAGGTGGCGCGGCGGGAGAAGCGCCGGAGCAGCACAGCTGTGGGGCAACGCCCCCCCACACACGTCTGGCATGCAAAGCGGATGAAGATGGACGGAGCGGTGCCGGTTCGCTCCAACAGGGGTGTCGGGCGGGCCTCCTTCCGCGCATCCCGCAGCCACGGCACCGCACACGACGCCACCTCAACCCACACCCTGCTGGACTGCAGCACGCTCGCTGCTAAATCCTGCACCACCCTGCAGGGCATCATGGGCGAAACCCACCACGCCACCCTCTGCTCGGCTGTCACATCCACCACCACCACCCCACGCGCCATCACCACCACCCTGCACGACCCGAGCTGGGCACCCCCGCTGCGGGGACTCCCTGTCGCGTCTGCCACATGGCTGCTGTGCCCCGCCACCACAGCGTCTGCTGCCCGCATCATCTGCGCGGTGCCGTCGCACGCCGCAGGGCTGGTCACCGGGGCTGTCCCTGCGTCCGCCCCGCTCGCCCCCGAAGCTACGCTGTGGGGCTTCCGCAGCACGCCGCGCGGCGCTGTCCCACGCGCTGCAGCCATCTTGGGCCTGCTGTTCGGCAGGCGTGCCGCAGCCGGGGCTGCGGGCTGCGGTGCTGGGGAGGCGGAGAACGCCCTGCTAGTGCTCCCGGAGGGTCGGCGCGTGCACCACGCCTGGTCTTCCGGAGGCTTGGCCTGGGTCCTCTCCGCCTCGGCCCCTGCGGCCTCCGCGGCAGGGGGGGGCGGGGGTGCGGCCGGTGCGGTTCGTCCTGCCCGACCCCTCCGGCTCTGGTGCCGCCTCGCCCGGTCGATGCTGGTGGTGGGGTCGCAGGAGTGGGGGGACCTGGCGCTGCATCATATCGGCGGTGCCCAGGGGGGGCCTCCGGGAGGAGCCCTGCTGGGTCTGCTGGGCTGCTGCTGCGCCGGCCCCATTGTGGATGTGCAGCGGCACGGCACCCTTGCGAGCATCGCGCAGCGCATGGGGGGTGAGGTGGGCGGCGTGGCGAACTGGGTTTCCGTGACACCCGAGGGCCCGGGTGGTTTTGCCGAAGGTGGGTTTCTCTGCGTCGAAGAGGGTGGTGGGGTTGCCGTTGTGGGGCTGGTGGTGCGCAGCGTGTTCAGCCTTGCGCAGGGCATGCCTGTCGCTGTGGCGGCTGTGGTGTGCCGTGGGGCAGCGGGGGTTGTGCCCGCAGGGCTCCTGTACTACAGCAGGGAGGGGAGGATGTTCCCGGTGCGGGCTGCCCCGCTGCTGTGCAGTTGAAGTTGGAGGGGTCGAGGGGGAGGTCCAGGTGGAGGTGGAGGGTTTGGTCCCCCCCCGTAGTCCCGCTGTCCTGTATTTTATCCTGCGCTGGCCAGGTCTATAGCGAAGGGGTGGCGAGGGGTGGGCCGTGCATCTCTGCAGGCCCCAAACCCAACACACTTGCAAGAGGCAGGGAGGGCACTGCGTGTAGTCCTGTGGCCGAGCCTTTGCTCCAGGTTGAGAACTGCTGCCCACTTCCTCCCCGTTCCTCCCCCCCCCCCAGAACAATGTATCGCAGTGGCGCAACTTTTGGCACAATTTGCCCCTTTTTTGCCCAAACAAGCTTGCTTGTCACATCGAAAGAGCCGCACCGCGCGCGCAGTGTGTCTTGAGAGACAACACAAAATCACATCTGCACAGCAACGCCCCTCACAGGGGCCACCTCACACTGCCCCTCGTGCCCACAAAACAAAACCCGGACTCTTTTGACACAACCTCACCCCCGCCCCCTCCACTCCCCCCATCGGCAGAACTGCACCACACGGGGGCCTGGGTCGTGGGGCGTTGGGGCGGAAACTCCTCCCCACCCTCCCGCGCTTCCCCCCATGCTCCTTTGCCCCGATGCCGGGGCGCGGCGGGAGCGGCGCCGAAAAAAATCCGGATCCGGCAGCGGCGCCGCCGGCGGCGGGCCTCCGAAGAACTCCGTCGAGATGCAGCGCCTGCAGCAGGAGCTGCAGCGCAAGCTGGCAGAGCAGGAGGCGCTGAAGGGCGAGCTCTACGACATACGCTCCACCTCCGGCGGGCAGGCCGATGCCGACCTGGACAGCCCCGCAGGGCGGCAGCACCACCACGCTCTGGACGGGCTCCGCGACGCGGCAACCCTGCCGCAAGACAGGGGCTTCCACCTCCATGAGGACGACCAGTGGAGCGACACGACCCTCAACACGCTGTCCTCCGTCAACCGCTACCTGTCACGCCCGCGCGAGAGGGGGTGCAGCGAAGAGACGAGCAGCGCGAGCACCGTGCACGCCCTCCCCCCACAGGAAGTGGAGGACCGGTATAGGCAGCGCCTGGCCCGGCTGGAGCAGATGGTGAAGAGCGATGAGAAGCGCCGGATGGAGAAGGAGGCGACTCTGAAGCACCAGCTTGCGGAGAAGGAGCAGCTGCTGTCGCGGTTTGAGGTGGAGCTGAGCCGGGCCAAGTCGGTGTCGCCCAGGGGGCAGCCCGCGGCGCAGCTGCAGCT
Source organism: Rhynchopus euleeides (assembly GCA_963210315.1). Lineage (NCBI taxonomy): Eukaryota > Euglenozoa > Diplonemea > Diplonemida > Diplonemidae > Rhynchopus > Rhynchopus euleeides. Next base: position 1,196,947 of record OY723275.1, read on the forward strand.
GCCGCGCCCCGCACAGCCGCCCCCATCATCCACGAAGGAGGAGAGCAAGGTGCCTCTGTCGCCTGCGATGGACAGCCCGCCGAAGAACAGGCTGTCGCCCAACCCGCCCAGCCCCAGGCACAGCAGCGAGGCGAAGCCCTTCCCGCTGGAGCCGTTCGGCCTGCGCGGGGGCCGGGAGCGGGAGCGGGCCGGGGAGTGCATGGGGCAGATCCCCGGAACCATGTCAGCCCCGGTGTCTGCCGTGTCCCCAACCCCGCCGCAGCAGCGGGCCTTCGGGGCGGGGCCGACCCGGATGGGGCTGGTGGGGAAGACCAGCCCGGCACCGCCCCCCTCCTCCGCGAGGCGCAATGCGGCGACAGAGATGCACTCCGTGGCGGGGGTCAGCACACAGACCGACCAGCAGGACCCGGACTCCCCCAACACGCCTACTGCTACGGCGTGCAGGTCTGCTCCGAGCAGCGTGGTGGGCGGGCATCGCTCTGGTTCGTCTGGGCGTGGCAGCAGCCTGCGCCGTGAGGACTACCCTGCGGGGGCAGATGGCGACGACGCGTGGATGTCGCAGGTGGAGAGCGTGGTGCTGGGGACCTCCGCCCCGGTGACCCCCCGCAGCAGGCCCGTGCGGATCCTGTCGCCGACGAGGAGCCGCCGCGTGTCCTTCGTGTCGCCGCCTCGGCAGGCGCTGAAGGTGCCCTTCTCCCCGAGCCCTCCGGATCCTGCAGCAGCTGCATCTGCTGTTGCTGTTGCTGTGGTGGAGCAGCGGCGTGGCTCGCCGAACCGGACCCGTTCCCCGACGACGCCGGTGCCGGATGCGCTGTCGCCGGGTGGGTCGTTGAATGTGTCTCTGCAGAGCCAGCCGTTGGCACCAGAGAAGGGCATGGTGGTGGTGCCGGCGGGTGCGTCGCAGCGCAGCCTCAGCAGCGGTGGGAGCAGCAGCACCGAGAGGCTGGTGTCGGCGGTGTGTGAGAGGGTGCTCCCCCTTGCGAGCGCAGGCAAGCTGCCCAGTGCGGTGCAGCATGTCGACTTTGAGAAGGATGCGAAGAACCGTGAGCTTGAGGCGAAGCTGGAGCACTACACCCTCCTCGTCGAGCAGTTTGAGGAGACCGTGCTGAAGCTCAGCGGCTGTGTCGACGAGAAGGTGGCGGAGGTGGCGGGGTGGGAGAAGCGCTACAACGCGACGCAGCTCGAGTGGGAGAAGAACCTTGCGCAGACGCACGTCGAGTGGCAGCAGCGCCTCGACAGCTCCCTGCAGCAGCTGGAGGCGCGCAGCCGCGAGGCATGCGCCGCAGCGGAGGAACGCGCGTCTGCCGCAGAGAAGGAGGTGCACCGCCTGCAGAGGCTGCTGCAGACACTGAGGGACGACAGCCCCAGCGCCCCTGCTGCAGGCGACACGGAGGCCATCACCAAGCTGGAGCGGGAGTTTGCGGGGATCGCGGACAGCCTCAAGCAGGGCCTGCAGGAGTCGGAGAAGGCGTGGCAGGCAGCGTCGGACCGCACGCAGGCTGACAACCAACGCCTAGAGTCGGATGTCGCATCGCTTCAGATTGTCGTTTCAGAGCGGGCGAGCGAGGCACGGCATCTGTCCGAGAAGATCTCTGACCTGACAAAGGAGCTCGAGTCTAAAGAAGCGAAGGTCCAGTCGCTGCGTGCGCAGACAGCGCAGCTGGCTAACGAGGTGGAGGAGAAGCAGGATGCGGTGTCCTCCCTGAAGCTGCTGCATGCGCAGACAGTGCGGCAGGGGAGCAACGAGGCAGGGGCGGAGATCCGCGAGATGATTGTCGAGCTGAAGCATGAGTACATGCGGATATATGAGGAGAAGAAGGTGAAGGTGGAGCAGGAGGCGAAGGACTTCTACTCCTACTGCAAGGAGGAGCTGGAGCTGCGGGACAAGCGCCTCGAGCAGGCCAGGAGCAAGGCAGCGGAGGACACGAAGGTGATGATGGCGCGCAACCAGGCGATCAACGCAGAGGCATCTGACCTGCAGCATAAATACGACGCAACTGTCAACACGCTGACGACAGAGTGCCGGCAGCGCACCCACGAGCTCCAGAGGCGGGAGGCTGTGCTGGAAAGCCTGCGGGCATCCTCTGAGCAGCAGGCACGCCGCCTCGTACAGGTGGAGAAGGCCCTTGAGGTGGCGCTGGGTGCCGACACGGGGCAGCCCGGTGCAGCCGTCGAGGCGCAGACCGTGGTGCGCCTGCAGCAAGAGGTGGAGGCACAGCGCCGCCTCAAGCAGGGCATCGAGATCGAGATGCAGGGTGAGATGGACAGGCTGCGGCGTGACCTGCATGAGAAGGAGCTGGAGCTGGCCTCGCTGCGCATCGCCAGTGCCGGGGCCAGCGAGGTGCAGCCTCTGCGCGAGGAGGTGGCGGCGCTGGCGGCACGCCTCACGGAGACAGACCAGACCAACGCCTCCCTGCGCAGAGAGCTGGAGACGAAGAGCGAGAAGCTGAAGGACACCGAGGAGCGCATGCACATCGAGTTCCAGAAGCAGTACATCGACCTGCAGCAGGTGCAGGGGCAGTTCGGGAAATATGAGGGGGAGGTCAGCGTGCTGAGGGCGCAGCTGAGTGAAGCGCAAGCAAACGCGGACAGGCTGCGTGTGGACATGGACACAGCGCACCATGTGTGTACAGAGGTGCAGCGTGAACGCGACACGCTGAAGCAATGCCTCGCATCGCAGCGGGTGAGCCTGTCGCCCCCTGCGGCCGACCCGCAGGATACACAGCGACGCCTGCTGGAGCTGACTGCAGGTGCCGAGTCGCTGCACCAGCTTGTGGAAGATCAGTCGAGACAACTCGCAGCCGCTCCGTCGCTTGGGCAGCCTGTGTCGATGCCCGTGTCGCTGCCCGACATGTCTGCCGCACACCCGGAGCTAGAGGAGTACCGCAGGCGCGTGCAGCAGCAGAACGAGCGTGTGCTGCGTGAGACAGAGTCGCTGGGCACGCCGCGCTCCTCCGCAGCACTCCTGTCTATGGCATCGCAGCCGCCGCAGGAGCCGCGCCCGACATCGCCTGCCCCTGCCCCTGCGCCCACGATGTGGCACCTGATGTACAACAACCCGCCCAACAGCCAATACACCTCGGGCCCCTTCCAGCCAGAGGACCAGGCGGCCGCAGCCGTCCCACCCCAGCCACCGGCAGCTGCCTTCAGCATGCCGGCCCCCAGCCCGCCACAGGGGCTGGGGCCTATGCAGCCCGGTCAGCGCCCGCCGCGTGCCGACCCGACCATCATGGAGCCGCTTGCTCATGGTGGGTATCCAGACCGTGGGCCGGTTCTGCCACAACCAGTCCCGCACCCGTAGAGTGTTACGTAGATAGAGAGCAATCTGGGGAAGTCAGCGGGCCTGCCGTGCTCGGGCTGGTTGCCTAGGGTTTGCGTTGCTTGTTTTTAGAATGACTGGCTCGATGATGCCTAGATCAGTATACACACCTCGCGCACGTGTCCCACACCCTCCCCGCTAAGCGCAACTCGACCTGTAGTAGATTTTTAATTTCTTCGTTCGGCGTAGCCCAACCGGGGTCATTTTCTGCGCCTTCACCTGGACCTTGCGACTCCCACTCGCACCACTCCACCAGAGTGGGGTCTGCGCTCCAACCCCCCCCCGTTCCGTGGTGTGGTGAGGTGTGTGTACAACGGGCCGCCATCAGCCCGTTCGTGGCTGCTGGACACCAACCGCACAACAGCGGTTGACGTACTCTGTGGGTAGCGGTAGAGATGCAAAAAAACGACACAGACAATATGCTAGAGCTGCAAGCCCCCCTTTCCACCTGCCCCACCCCCCCCCCCCCCCCATATATTTCGAGGCGAACGCCGGTTGTTCCGAGCAACACTGGTGCACCGTAATACCATTTTTCGGCGATCCAGCGTTGATCTGTGTGAGCTCTACTTCACAAATATGACTACTCTATGGGGTCTAACTCTACATCTCCTCTGCTCTAACGGGCACTGACCCGACTAGTCGCACCCCGCCTTTACAGTGATGCCACGTCTTCACTGGCACGGACGGCACCATTCTCCTTGGCTGTGGCTGCAATCTCCACCTCCCTGTCAGGGAGAAGCGCGGCGACGACGGTGATGACTGCTCGACCTAGGTGCCGGAAGCCAGTGCAGTCTGCGGCAAGGGGAAACGGCCCTTCCCATCACGAGCCCCCTCAGCACATCCGTCATCTCTGTTGTGAAATCAGTTGATTTACTGAGAAGTGTCCTGGGGGTGGGAATCGTCACAAACCTCTTGATGGGCAACGCCAGTATAGCCGCCTGGGTGGGGGGAGCTCCTGCCACTGCCAATGCCAGTGCTCATGCGTGTGCGAAGTGCAGAGTAGACACGGATCACGTTCTCCCGGGGTGGCGGGGGGCAGGGGGGTATTAATGATTGCACTGACGAATAGTCGGGGGACGAACTGCATTTATGAAACTTTATTCGTAAGTCCGGCCACGGTATGCGAGAATTGATCTCCCTTCTCGTCAGACGCAGCAGTCAAGGCCTTGATGCGGCTGCCCACCTTATCGCATCCGGAGGTTTGTTCCCTTTAACAGAAAGTTCTGAGCAGCGTTGTCGGGCGCAGTCGGGGTCTGTGCGGTTCTCGCGCGACGTCGTGTGATCAGACGGTCACCCTGTACAGCAGGAGGACCTCCTCAGGGATGGCCGGGGCGGGCTGCAGCGCCTTGCCCCTCTGCCTCCACTCCTCTCCAGACCACGCCACCTCCCTCCCATTCCGCCACTTGAGGGTGGGTGAGAGGTCACCTCCCGAGAGGATGGGGGTGGGTGTGTAACGCAGGCCAGTGACGTCAGTTGCGAGAGACATTCAGAAAATGTGAAGGTCTCTCTGATCTTCTGCGGTTGTTGTCTGTTCTCCAGTACTTGGCTCAGTGCCAAGCTAACTCACGCATCAGGCAGTTGAATGCACGCAGCGGGAGGACGACACCTCACACCTCACCACCACCCATGCCTCCCTTCAGGGTACACTGGTAACAGGGGGGGATGTCCAATGAGAAGTCAGCTGGGAAGCGCGAATGGGTCTCTGTCCAGGACGCGAATAAGCGCCTGAAGACCGAAGCGGCACGCGAGGTGAAGGACCGGACCCAATGCCCCTATCTGAGCACCATCATGCGACATCGGCTGGACTTCGACATCGAGCGGAAGTGCAGCGTGACCCTGCAGACCCAGAACGTTTACATGTGCCTGGTGTGCGGGGAGCTCTTCCAGGGCAGGGGTCAGAAGACACCAGCATGCGGGCACGCCCTGCAGGAAGAGCACTTCATGTTTGCCGACTGCTTCACCGGACAGATCTGGTGCCTCCCTGACACCTACGAGGTGGTGGACGACTCGCTGAGCGACATCCAGCACAACCTGAACCCCAGCTATGCCGCTGAGGAGATCGAGGCCCTGCTCCGTGAGTCGCAGCGCACCCGGCAGTCTGGCGACCAGAAGAAGTTCTTCCGCGTGGGCTACGTCGGGCTGAACAACGTGAAGGACACACAGTGCCTCAACGCCGTGATGCAGGCGCTTCTGCACATCCCCCCGTTGGTGAGGCACTACATGCGCAGCCTGACCTACAGCAAGGAGGTGAAGCGGACACCCCTCCGCGACGCCTTCGCCGACCTCTTCAAGCGTGTGTGGAACCCCCACAGCGTGTTCGGGCAGGTCGCCCCCCGGGGACTGGTGGACCTGCTGCTGGAGCAGAGCGCTGTGCCGTGGAAGGATGCCGCGACAGGGCAGCCTGATGCTCAGAAGCTGCTGCACTACCTGCTGAGTGCGCTGAATGAGGCAGAGAGGAAGGCGGTCTCGAAGAAGGGTGGGAAGAAGAGCGGGAAGCAGGTGCCAACCGTCATCCAGGAGACCTTCCAGGGGAGGACGCGTGTGGTGCGGAGGGAGTACGACAGCTCGCGGGAAATGACGTCGACGTCGGCCAACGAGGTGCCCTTCTTCACCCTGCCCCTGAAGCTGCCCGACAACCCGCTGAGCCAGAACGAAGAGCAGCGGAACAAGATCCCCGTGCAGCATATCCACGAGTTGCTGTCCCGTTATGATGGCGAGCAGGAGAGGGTCGTTGCTGCCGAGGATGGCAAGTCGGTCGGGCAGTCGTATCAGATTACCAAGCTGCCTAAGTATGTCACGTGAGTGGAGGTGGGTGGATGGTGGGGGTCGCTTAGGCTTCGCTGGCTTGCATTTTTTGCTCTTCTGCACGGAAGGGGGTTTCAAGGTGATAGGGGCGGTGGGGCGGCAGCAGTGTACAGAAGCCGTGGGAAGGGGCGGTGGGGGTGGTTCATATTTATGTGAGGAAACTTGAAAAAAATTTCGAGTGGCCAAAAACTCATCTCCCAGAGCAAAGGGACCCACCACGGTCCGGAAAAAAGTCCGGAAATGCATTCGCGAAACCGTTTCGGGCAACACAGTGTACGCCAGGCTGGAGGTTGTCGATTCCAAAAAAATAGCCAGCGGCCCCTTGCCCACTGCATCCGCAGCAGGAGTGCAGAAGTCTGGGGGCGGGTGTACGTGCGGGCGGGCGGTGCCACCGGGACCGGTGCGGTAGGGGCCGGCAGAGCTGTGGGGGCGAGCGCCCCGGGCAGGGACAGCACGAACTCCTTGGTGCCGGACTCCGTGTCCGACCCAGCTGAATACCATTTCTGATTCCCTCCTACAGAGCCAAGACGGTCCACGACGAAGCGTTGTCCCAGACCCTCGTTGACTGGGCCGCCTCCTTTACCACATCGGGTGCCTTGAGATCGCTTTCTCGAGGGGTATAGAGTGCGTCATGGAGATTTGTATTCGGGGCCTCTCTGAACTCCTTCAGCGTCTCCTCTGTTGTTCTTCGCCGTATTATTTTGTGGAATTAGGGTAGGACGGCATATGCCCAATGAGAGTAATCAAAATATCAGGTAATACATAACCCTCGATCTCCCTAGACACATCAAGCTGCTGAAACAAATTTACTTGGTTACCGGAGGGCGACAAAATTGAGTCAAGCTGCCGCCACGCAACCACCCACTCACAGGTATCTTGTGATCTTCTACGACCGCTTCTCCGTGCATCGCACTGTCAGGATGAAGCATGTTGTGCGGCGCAACCCTTGTCAGGTGGAGACGCCTGTGGTAGACCTCGACCTCTCACGCTGTATGTCGGTGGCTCTTTGTTATGTTGTGCACGCTTGTGGCAGACCTGTGATTCTTGTTTCCTTCTGCTTTCCCGAACCCTTTTTCCTACGAAAGGAACTGCCAGATCTCGCCGAGATCCACACCATCCGACAGCAATATGGCAGCTCAATTGCAATACACACATTGTCATAATTTCTGTCTGTTTCACCCCCACCCTTCCACAGATGTGAGTGACAGCGAGCGGGCGCGATACACGTCATGCAACTACGACCTGATTGCCAACGTTGTTCATGAGGGTGAGGCTGAAGGGGGCGTGTTTAAGACACGTGTGTACCACAAGCAGCTTGCCACATGGTTCGAGATGGAAGATCTTAACGTTGCAGAAATTGACAAGGGCACCGAACACAGCAGTATCTTCGTCACACCTGCATACATCCAGGTGTGGGAGTTCAAAGGGTTGGAGCGCACTGACGAAGGTATGCGTTTTCCCTTTGGGGCTGGGGTGAGTGGGTGGGCCTGGGGGCCGAGAGGGCCGCAGGGTCTATCCACAGGAACAGATGGCGCGTCCGTCAATTCGCCCAGATATTCCACCGGAAGCCGAAGCGGCAAAATCTTCTTGCACAGGGCGAAACACGCCACAGCTTGCGTCAGGAAACGCTCCTTGCTTGACTTTGCCCACAAGCGTTATGGTGATGTAGTTGTAGCTGCGCTTGAAGCCTTCAACGATATCACCGATGTCGGTGGAGTCTACCACTCTCTGCAGCATGAGATGGAGGCGGTGTACTGGCTCGTACACCCTTGCGATGCGGCGGCATCGGGATGAAGCGCACTCCCACGGTCTTGATGAAAATACACAGGTCACGGTTATCACTCTGCACACAATGTGGTTGCAAACCAGGCACATCCCCTCATCCACGCCCCTTCCTACACCCAACAACCCCCTCACAGAGCGCGCCGATGCAGCAACTGCTGTCGACTAACCGCCATAGCCCCCTCCTCTCTGAGATGCGCCATTCTGCTGTGTCCCTGCCCCCCCTGAATCCGCCCAACGCCCCTGATGCCGGGTGGGGGGTGGTGCTCAGAGGCACAGAGGATCTAACCCACCCGAAAAAAACATAGCAAACCCGGTGAGAGTCAGTGGCCCTTGCCGCTTCCCTCTCTCTTTTTTGTATTCCCTTCTCAGACAAAAGCCCCTTGGGCACATTCGTCGGGGAGCCCCGTCTTGCAGACATGCTGTACAACAGAGATGCACCTCCCCCCCTCCACCCCAGACCCTACTCCCCTCGACACTGCTACATCACGACCACTCCGCTCCACATCTCCTCACCGTCTTTTTGGGAGACGGGGCGTATTCCCAACGCCGGGTAGGTGACAGGCATGTGCCTGTCTCGCCTTGGGGCAGAGGCACATGCGGGGCACCGTCGCAATGCTCGCCGTGGTTGTGGTCCTGAGCGTTGCCCAGGTTGCAGTGCTGACCGCGCGGCGGGCCGGGTTTGAGGAGAGGGCGTCGTGCCGCCGCACGCGCAACCCCACGCCGGAGAACCGCGAGAGGGCCAAGCTCTACACCAGGATGTCCGCAGGCATCAGCAAGAGGGGGTGTGCAGAGTTCAACCGCACACACGACCCCATCTCTGGCGCGGTTCTTCTGCAGCCCCGGATGCACCATCTGGCTGCCCCGGAAACAGCTGTTGTCCTCCCCCTCGAGAGCAGCGAAGCGGCACACCGCATCTCGCACAGCATCGAGAGTGTGGTGACAGGCGCCTACCTGCAGGACCCTAGCCTCTACCATGTTTCGATGTACCATTTGCATAATGCCAGCGGTGCGACGGTGGGTGCGGTTGCGAGAGTGGTGGGCTCGACCTGCGCCCTTCAGGCCAGCATAGAGCGTGTGGTGGTGACCAAGACAGGCGTGGTAATAGCATGCTGGCAGGTGGATGCTGCCGCGTCGCTAAGCCCCTCCTCTTTCCGCGACGCACTGGCGGAGGCGACGGGGCTGCCCCCTCCGCAGACGATGCACCCACACATCCTGCACACCACGCTGGCCCGCCTCCCATGCCCGCACCAGCACACCATCACCAACCATGAGATATCGTTGTACCTCACGCAGCGCCTCTGCGGGCTGAGCGTGACCTTCAGCACCGCATCTGTTGTTCAGGAGTTCGACCACCAAGCCTTGGCACTGGGGGGTAAGTTCTCAAGGAAATCCCTACCCTTCCCGTGTTAGCAGGGTGCAGTGGGGGTGGGGAGGGGGAAGGGGGAAGGGGGGAGGTTCTGATGCTGACTTAGAGGCGCTGCATGAGGTACCGCCGCCACAGCTACATCGACACCACCTCACCCCAATACCCACCACCCCCTCCCCACCCCATTCTCTAGTGTGCAATGTGCATGGTTTTTTGTTTGGTTCAGGGGGGGGGGGGGGCACCTCCTCCTCCCACCCCTCGAAGGGGCGTCACATGTCGAAACCTATGTCACACACACCGCACCCCGCCCTACACCCACTTCGGCAGGAGGGGGGACGGGGGTTCCTTTCTGGCGGGGCCTCCTAGGGAGGGGAGCGAGGCTGGGGGGGGGGGGCAGGGGTGGCTCACGGTGGGATCTTGTAAATTTTACATGTATAACTACAAGTATAATACATGTATTATACATGTATAATACTTGCATGTCAACTATTATACATGTATAATACATGTATATGCCTGAAATGTACATGTAAAATACATGTATATCAAGTAAAAATACATGTATAATACTTGCATGTCAACTATTATACATGTATTTTTACTTGATATACATGTATTTTACATGTATATTTCAGGCATTTACATGTATTTTACATGTATAATACTTGTCATGCAAGTATTATACATGTAAAATACTTGCATGACAAGTAAAATACTTGCATGCAAGTAAAATACATGTATTTTACTTGCATGCAAGTATTTTACTTGTCATGCAAGTATTATACATGTATTTTACTTGTCATGCAAGTATTTTACATGTATAATACTTGCATGACAAGTATTATACATGTAAAATACATGTAAATGCCTGAAATATACATGTAAAATACATGTATATCAAGTAAAAATACATGTATAATAGTTGACATGCAAGTATTATACTTGTATTTTTACTTGATATACATGTATTTTACATGTATATTTCAGGCATATACATGTATTATACATGTATAATAGTTGACATGCAAGTATTATACATGTATAATACATGTATATACTTGTAGTTATACATGTAAAATTTACAAGATCCCACCGTGCTGCTGTTCCGGCGACAGCAGTGACCCACCATCGCCCACCCCCTGCCATGTCCTGCGGCTGGGTCCAGGAGGATGCGCCGGATGCCAGCGGGTTCCGCATCAAGCGGTGTGTCACCAGCGGGACTGCGGAGCAGAAGCGGCGGCGCGTCGTCTCCGACCAGCGCCAATCGAAGCCTCCGCCACTGCTCTTCGGCAGGCAGGGGGCCCCGCAGGCCCCACAGGCGCAGCCGCAGCCCCAGCAGCAGCTGCCGCCAACCGCCGCGCCATCTCCCTCGTTCAGTAGCGGTGTTGCCGTGAACGCCCCCCCGCCCCCCACTGCGCAGCCATGGGGCAGCGGCATGCCTTACGCGGGAGGCAGCGGCGGGGGCGGGGGCTGGCCCGCGGGGGGTGGCGGGGGGGCGGACTACCTCCCCACAGGGGCTGCCCCTCCGCATGCTGCTGCTGGGCCTGCCGGTGGGCCGGGATACCCCGCGGGGCTGGCCGGGGGGCAGATGTTGCCGCCCGCTGCCGGCGGGGCACAGCCGTGGGGCGGTGCCATGCCGCAGCAGCCTCCTGCGAGCAGCCCAGCCTGGGGTGGCGGCGGCGCCACCGGGCCCCCCCCTGCCCCGCAGCAGCAGGTGTTTCACCCTGTGGATGTAGCGCCCGTCGGAGCGCCTGCGGCACCCCGCAGGCCGTGGGAGGCAGCGCCACCGGCTCCTCCTCCATCTGCCGCTGCTACTGCTGCACCGCAGCAGGGCAGGCCGCCGCAGGAGGTGACGGTGTCGTCTGTCCCACGGCCTCCACAGCAGAAGGTGGGGCAGCCGTCTGCCCCGGCGCCTGCGGAGAACCGCCCCCGTCCCTTTGTGCCCCGGCAGGTGCAGCAGGAGGCGGTGGCGGCGGCGGCTGCAGTCGTGGAGCGGAGTCCGCAGGGAGGTGACGGGGAGGGGATCTTCTCCGAAGGGGAGGAGGAGGAGGATGAGGAGGACGACGAGGATGCGGTGCCGCAGGTGGTGCCGCGTCAGGCGCTGACGCAGGAGGCGCCGTGCTTCATCGATGACCTGAAGGCGCAGTTCCCCGACCTGCGGGAGGCGGAGTATGTCACTGCGGCCTGCGACTTCGACACGGAGATGGATGGCTACGAGTCGCCTGGGTCGGCACTGGCCTCCGAAGGGACGCCTGTCCCGCCCCAGCCACCCCAGGCTGCACCTCAGCCGCCCCCGCCGGACGCACCGCGTGAGCCCTCAGGGGGCGGGGTGGGGAGCGCCGAGAGGAGCCGCAGGCCTGTCCCGTTTGTCCCGTCTGCATCGCGGAGCACGTCGCGGTCGCCCCAGACGGACCCGCCGCAGCGGCTGTCGCCGCCGCAGCAGTCGAGCAGCAGCAAGAAGCCTGTGCCCTTTGTTCCCAGGAAGGCACCGCAGGCGCCGCAGGGGGTCCCGCCCCCGGCGCTGCCGGCGGGGGTCGAGGGAGGCAGTGGCGTGCCTGGCAACAACCTGTCCCCTGCAGCGGTGCCGCCAGCACCGGCTGTCGGTGGGGTGGGTGCGGGTGGTGTGCCAGCCAAGAGGCGGATGCCGGTGCCTTTTGTGAACCCCTCGGAGGCGTCGCCGGTGGTGTCGCCCCCGATGGCGCCGCAGCCGCGTGTGCTTCTAGCGCCGCAGCAGCCGGGTGTGCAGCAGCAGCAGGGGATGCCGCCGCCTGTCCTGCAGGCCTCGCCTCCGCAGGCGCCACCGGCCCCGCCGCAGGCAGGGGCAGAGTACAACCCACTGCACGACTTTCCCCCTTCGGTGCGGCAGGCCTTCGCGGCAAGGGGCATCACGTCGATGTATGACTGGCAGAAGACGGTGCTGGGGCTGCCCAAGGTGCGGGACGGGGGCAACCTCGTGTTCTCGCTCCCCACCAGCGGGGGGAAGAGCCTGGTGGCCGAGCTGCTGCTCCTCCGCACCGTCGCGGCGCGGCGGTCGGGCATCCTCGTGATGCCCTTCGTGGCCCTCGTCGACGAGAAGGTCGCAGCCCTCGAGCCCTTCACCAAGGCCCTGGGATTCGAGATCACGGCCAGCGCAGGGAACAACAGCCAGATCCCCCTCCAGGGCAACAGGTTCATCTCCATCTGCACTATCGAGAAGGCGAACGCGCTGCTCAACACCATGGCGAACGAGGGGAGGTCGCAGGAGATCGGCTGCCTCGTGGTGGATGAGCTCCACATGGTCGGTGAAGACGGGCGGGGCCCTGTGCTGGAGATGCTGCTCACCAAGGTGATGCACACCATCCCACGCTGCCAGATTGTTGGGATGAGCGCCACCCTGCCCAACCTCGGGGAGCTCGCGAAGTGGCTGCGGGCGGAGCTCTTCCTCTCCGACTTCCGCCCTGTCGTGCTGGAGTGCTTCATGCTCTCCGACACACAGGACCAGACGCAGGTGCTGAGCTCCCAAGGAACTGTGGTCCGCTCCCTCCCCAAGCAACAGAATGACGACCGCAGCGTTGCATACATCGTCAACGAGGTGGTGCCAGATGGCTGCTGCCTGGTGTTCTGCACCACCAAGAGGAACTGCCAGAATGTTGCAGGCATGCTGTCCACCCTCCTCTCTGAGGAGGCACGCGCGCACAACTCCACCCTGCGCGAGCGTCTCCTGCTGGACATGAAAGGTGTGGCGGGCGGCACCCTCGACGCAGAATTTGAAAAGTACATCCGAGCCGGCATTGCCTACCACCACGCAGGCCTTCTGGGTGAGGAGCGCCTGCTCATAGAGGAGGCTTACAAGAAGAAGGTGCTGTGCGTCATCTGCTGCACCAGCACCCTTGCGGCTGGGGTCAACCTCCCTGCACGGAGGGTGGTGATCCGCCATCCCTACACCGGTAGGGCGTTTCTGACGAAGTCGAGGTATCTCCAGATGTGTGGGAGGGCCGGGCGGGCTGGGCTGGATGCGACGGGGCAGTCGTATCTCATCGCGCAGAAGAAAGACATCGGGAGGGCGCGGGGGCTGATGGCCCAAGACATAGAGCCGCTCAGCAGCAAGCTGTTGCCGCCGGAGGCGATTGAGAGGGTCATTCTCGATGCGATTGCGACGCAGACCGTTGTCTCTGCGGCGGGCCTGAAGGCGTATGCCGAGGCGATGCTGTTCCCCCAGCAAGATAATGTTGTGAATCTGGAGAAGTATTACGAGACGTTCGATACAAAGCTGAAGGATCTCATCGCCTCCCGTATCGTGATGTGTGAGGAGGAGGAGGGTGGTCCCGAGGGGGGGCGTCTGTCCTGTTCGTCGTTTGGCGCGTCGGCGTTTAAGTCGGGGTTTACGCTGCGTGAGGCGTCGTTGCTGAAGCGGGAGCTGCTGGATATGCAGAACAACGGGATCATCCTGGGGCACGATCTGCACATGCTGTACTACCTGACCCCGATCAAGGACATCGAGACGTGGAGGGTCAACTGGTACAGCCTGTCGCACATCCTGGCAAACACATCAAAGATCAAGCGGCAGATTGCCGATATGATTGGCATCTCCGAGTCATTCGTGATCCTGAAGCAGAATGACGACAGGAGGAACAACCCGGAATGCAACAATGAGTACAAATGCCGGAGGTTTTGGTGTGCCCTGATTCTAAGCGACCTGCTTGCGGAGATGCCCATCGCAGATGTTGCGAAGCGTTACTCCTCGGAGAGGGTATGTGGTGCAGTGCTTTGTCACTAACTTGCTGTTTGTAATTATTGAAAATCATTTGGTTGGTTAGCGGAGTAAAGTGTTTCGTCCTTCTCAAGGGCGATACTGCACGTCCCCAGGTTGCATGGGTGTTCGTGCTTCTTATTGGTGTGCGCTCTGGTGTTCAGAAAAGTGATTCCGGCAGTTTCATATACAGCGAGTTCAAATTGGAACCTATACACCATCCGCAACCCCTTCGCACTCTCAGGGAGACATCCAGAAGTTGCAGTTCAACGCGGCGCTGTTCTGCAGTATGATGGTCGGGTTCACGGAGAGCATGGGATGGACTTCCCTGCAGGTCACCATCCAGTCCTACGTCAAGCGCCTGGGCTGTGGTGTCAAGGCCGACTGCGCGCATCTCACAGAGATACGCGGAGTGCAGGCTGGGAGGGCACGCTGCATGTGGAATGCAGGCTTCAAGACTCTGCAGTCCATTGCGAATACAGATGTTGACAACCTATACGAGCGCGTCCGCCAGGCGGGATCGCGTGCAGGCCGTGAGAACCCTGCTGCAAAGTATGTCCACTTAGCTCCTCGTCAGACGTATTTTTAGACGACACTGACACAACGGGAACCCATAGTAAGAAGAGGATGAGATTGTCAGGCGGCAGCAGTCCAGCTGCTGGGGTCCAGCTCCTGACTATGCCATGCTACGTTGCCAACACTTTGCGCTCGATCGTGTGACTCTCCTTCTCGCCTTCTGCGGCACGTCGCCCCCTTCTCAGGTTCTTCTCACGGGGCGTCGCACAGCAGGTCGTATCTGCAGCCAAGGCGCTCCTCGCAGAGAAGGTGGAGGAGAAGCGGCGCGAGCTCTCCCTCCTGGTGGAGAGCAAACTGTAGTGAACGCCCCCCCCCCCCCTTCCTCCTCTCCCCATCCCCTGCTCGTCCCCCCTCTCGATTCTCAACTTGCTCTCAAAACCCCGCCCCCACCCCTAGCCCACTGACCTTGAGTGTCCCTGCCCTGCGTGCCGTATTCCCTTCAGTGCCGCCGCAGACGTCTAACCTCTCCGGGATCACCTCCCACAGTCTTTGCACTTTATCGTTTTTCCCATCGGGGGAGGTCTGCTCGGCCAAGCAGGAACGTGCGCTGTTAGTGCACAGTTCTTCATCCTCCCCCTATTTAGCTGAAGCTCGCCGATTCGTGAAAAAGAGACCACCTTTGAGCCCTTCACACCCTGCACCCGGGGAGTGACGGTGAATGGGCTGGGTGGGTTTGGAAACACAATAATACGGGCTGTGGGATGGCAAGAAGTCATTGCCTCTCCATCCCACACCCATACAGGCAGCTTGGAGCCGGGTTGATGGTATTGTTATGGTGTGTTCCCTGGTGGGATGGCAGCTGTCAGGTGAAGGAAGAACAAGGGGTCTCTCCGCTCGGGAGGAGGTTTCTCCATAGCCAAACGCGTTGTACTTCTCAAAGATCTCAAAGAATACATCCATCGAGGTTTTCCGACCTGCTGTACCGTCGCGGTGGTAAATCCTGACAAATAAAAGACTGCCACTCAGCGTATTGTCACACGTCTGACAGGAACATACTACGTGTCTGGAGGGAGGTGGGGCTTAGAGTAGAGGTTATCTCGTTCAACCTCTTCCGCAGTGACCCGGCCACTTTGGGCTCGGCGCAGCAAGTTTTACCGGTGTGTGCAATGCACACAAGGTGTCATGCCTGGCCTGCCATACGGCCTATGTAGATACGGCATGCAAGTCTCAAGAGTCCGTAGACAACAGCAGTAGGCACCCCCTCCTATCTATCCCTTGAGTGATGCAGCAGTGTTGTGAAGAGAATGTGTTTTGCATGCCCCTCACGTAGCAGCCAACCTGCCTCTGCTCACCCAACATCACCCCGGCAGGAAGCTGGCTCCTCGACATGTCTCGCTTTGGGGGAGCGAGCGATGTCAACAATGAGGGGTCTGGGCCTGTGTCTGTGCACAGCGCCGCCCCCTCCGCATCTGGGTCAGCGGCAGGAGTGAGCCTCAACCCCTTCGCATCCGCGCTGGGGCAGTTCGGCTCTGCCGAGGCATCCCCTGCTTCCGGGGTGCGGGATGCGGGTGCTGGTGCAGATACACCCTCGCGCATGTCCCTGGCATCGGGGACACCCCCGTCGGTGGGGAAGGATCCGGTGAAGCTGCCTTCTGCCGCATCAGCACAGGCAGAGCCGATCGACCCCCAGTCCTACACCTCACCGGAGTACCTCCTGGCGAAGGCGCGTGTGCTGACGGGGGACAGCGGGGTGGGGGCGACGACCCGCACATCATCGTACACATCGCCGGCTTACTTTGCGTCTGATTTCAGCGACGAGCGGACAGCGATGTGGCCCAACGAGCCTGCGGCGCAGCGGGTCACCTTCCAGCCCAGCAGCTACAGCAACTACGGCAACCTCGGGGACACGGGGGACTACCTGACAGATTTCTACGGGCGCCTCATCGAGGAGGTTGTGAACGATGCGCAGGACACGATGCAACGCCTCGTCCATCAGGAAATGGATCTGCGAAGGCGGCTCTACGCATTGGGCAATGCGGACCTCTTCCGGGTGCGGTTCATCGAGGAGGCAAGATGGGAGCTGCGGGAACGCCACGAGGTCATCGCCCGGCGCGAAAAACTCGAGCGATCTCGGATCGAAAACTGGCTCCTGGAGCGCGTGCTCAAGATGCTCGTCAGCGGTGGCGGCAGGTGGAGCGAGGACGTGTCGCGGGCTGACATCCAGGCGAGCGAGGAGCGCGAGTGGCGCCAGATCCTGCAGGCTAAGCGCGAAGCATACCGCCGCGAGGAGGAGTCGCAGTGGGAGGCCTACCTGATGGCGGAGGACAGGTGGCGCTGGGATGTGGAGCTGGCATCGCGGCACGGCATGCATCAGATCCAGCTGGATGAGCACCGCCACCGTGCCTATCTCGAGATGGAGCTGTACCCTGCCAACCTGGCGAAGCTGCTGCATGCGATGGAGCTGGAGTGGTGCGATCTGCTGCGGTCGCAGGAGGCAATATTATACCACCAGGTGTCGTCCAACCTGACCAAGCTCATCAAGGATGAGGAGGACGAGCGGGCTGATCTGAAGCGGCGGAACAAGAAGATCATGGCAGAGTTCCACCTGCTGCACGGGCTGCTGGGGCTGCAGCACCTGGAGGAGTCAGAGAGGGAGCTGGTGGCGGATGCGTCCGACAGGCTGTTTGCCATCCTCTTCTCCCGCGAGAATGTGCACATCCGGGCCCTCGAGGCGCCCGGTGCAGCCTCAGGCGGGGGCGCCGCTTCGACGGCAGAAACAGCCGGGGGCAATGGGAGCACCGCTGCAGGGCAGTCGCCCCGCCAGGCACCCAGCAGCCCCAGGCCACCACGCAGCAGTGGGTTGGTATGTCGGCAAGCTTTGTGGCCCAGGGGTGGGGGGGTGCAGTGGAGTTCTGGGCTGGGATGACTGTTTGGCTGCAGACCACTCAGAACACACCACCACGCCACCTCCTCGCTTCTCCGGCCATCGTGTTGGTGTGGGCCCACCGGGGGCCTTTCACAGCCCACCCTCTGTGTCGGCGTGGTCATCCCCTTCCTTTGCACCTGACAGCGAAGCCCCCCTCCCCTCCTTGTTGCTCTACTGCCCCCAACTCACATTCTCTTGCCTCTGCAGGCCTGGGGCGGTGAGGTGTACCCGGAGCTTGTGATGTCTTCACCGCTGCGGCGGAGGGATGAGATGGAATCGGCACGTGAACGTGTAGTGCAGGTATGCGTGATACGGAGTTGCTGCCGTGCATGCGTGTGTGCGCTTTGTTGTTCCACCCCTGCACACCAAGTGAAGAGATGCCAGCTCTGTGTTTTCCTTGCTCTTCTACTTTTTAAGATCCACACCTTTGCCCCCCACCCCCAGATACAAGAGCTGGGGCTGGACAGGACGCGCACAGACCTCGACAGGCAGCGCATGGAACAGGTCATCAAGGAGCAGGAGCTGCAGAAGAAGATGAACGAGGTTGCCACGAAGAGCCGCCTGCTCGACCTCAAGCTGAGCGAGGCCACCCGCCACGTCAACAGCTCCATCGGGTCATTCCATAAGGACCACCTCCCTGTGTCGCCGGGTGGGGCCACCACGCCGAGCTTCCTGGCCAGCACACCCTCGTCGCTTGGGGCGACGGGTGGCGTGCCTTTGAAGTTCTACCAGAGATCCGTGCCAATTGCCGACCTCGAGGCAGCAGCTGCCCTGCTGAACTAGACTCATCTGGGTGTTGTGCTGTGCTGTCGAACCTGCTCTTTGCCTACTCTTTGCTTCCGCTGCCTGCTGTGTCGCCATCACACTGGCCCATAGATCTTGCCCCGGAGACACAGCGGGCCCTCGTCGCTCTTTGTTTCAACGTGCCAATCGGCTGTTCTCTCGTTTATGCCAGAAAGGGAACCACAGTGGCACCGCACCTAATAAGGCTAACCAGGCTTCCTGGATCGGTCTGTGTCAAAACTATAAATATTTTATGAAATGGCAACCCCCGGTCAACCGAGGCAATAAGCTGGGTGTTGCTGTCCCCTTGCCCCTTCGTGTATTATCCCTGGGAGGGGGGAGGGAGGGGGTGGCGGTGTGGGAAATTCCCAGCCCTTGCCAGTTGTGTATCTGTAGCTGTATACCTTTAGATGAAACCGATGGCGTGTTGAGGTGTTCTGTCCGCTGCCCCGCCCCCACCCTCCGTCCCTCCCCACCTTTTGGCAGACAGCTGGGTTTATGTTACGCACGCGACTTGCTCACCAGAGCCACCCGCCACCCACAGGTTCAGGTGCTACACTCACGACAGCAGCATGGCTGACGGCAAGCTCCGTGATATCTTCTCGCTCATCGACAGCGATGGCGGAGGGAGCATCAGCCTGGAGGAGGTGAACCTCTTCGTGGGTGCCCTGCCACAGACGATCGACCCTGCAGTGGTTAGCGATGCATTTGCCACGCAGGACACCAGCAACGACGGGTCGATTAACGTTGATGAGTTCTGCGGCCTCATCGACAAGCTGCACGAGGTCCTCGGTGTCGGTGTGGATGATATGGTTGCGCATTTCACCCGCCACTGCTACAAGGATCTGTTCACCCTGCTCGCCGAGGGTGCTGAGGAGGTGCGGATGAGCGATCTGCGCCAGCTGGTGGAGTCGATGGGCACCACCCTGTCAGGCGAGGAGCTGCGTCGCATCTTTAAGCAGTACGACGAGGACGGGTCGGGCTCGATTGAGTTTGAGGAGTTCGTCGGCATCACAGAGGCGATCGGGCAGGGCATGCCCATCTCCGCCCTGGTGCACAGCTTCAAGGAGGCGCGCCAGGCGGCGAAGGAGCGGATGGATGCGCTGAAGAATCGCTTTGCGGCAAAGGAGGCGACGCCGCCGGTGTCGCGGCAGAACTCCACCCGCCAGCTGCAGCGCATGAGCTCTGCGGCTTCGAATGTGTCTGTGCCCCGCAGCGTGGCGCCCTGCCAGCAGTGCCCGCACCTGCAGCAGCGCATTGCCGAGCTGGAGGCGCTCCTCAACCAGGAGCGTTCGGAGGCCAGTGCTGCGCGTGACGCGGCAGCAGCGGCCGAGCAGACGTCGGCAGAGTTGCGGGCGAAGCTGGGTGAGAAGGCGCCGCCGAAGAAGGCTGTGAAGAAGAAGGCTGTGACGTCTGATCACGAGCGGGAGCTGGCATCCAAGTGTGAACGCCTCGAGAAGCAAGTGGAAGCACTGCAGGCTTCGACCAGCGGCAACCAGCACCTGACTCAGACTATCGAACAGCTGCGGCGCCAGCTGGCGGAGCAGGGCGGTGACTCTGACGCAAACACCCTGCTGTCGCAGATTTGGGCCCTTGAGGCGGCACTCGAGATCCGCACGCGTGAGCTGTACGCCCTGCGCAGCCACGTCGAGGCCTCTGCACGTGAGGTGGAGAAGTACGACATGCAGCTGGCACAGAGCATGATTGCAGGCATGAACTCCCTGGCGGCAAAGTCCAATGCGGAGGCACAGTCTGTGTTGGGCGAGTCGATCGAGAGCGTCGCAAAGAAGGCGAAGCGCACTGTGCAGAGCCGCAAGGGTCAGCGCCGTGCGCCGAGCGTCGCAAGCAGCGTCCATGACACACGCGATACTGAGATTGAAGCGCTGCAGGCCGAGAACAGGCGACTGCGCCAGCAGCAGCAGCAGCAGCCGATGGACCAGCAGCCGCCGACCCCTGCCAAGATCAGCTCTGCAGTGGTGCACCAGGCAGTGGCTGCACGCGAGGAGGCGCTGAAGGCAGTCCACCGCGAGGAGATCGCTGGCAAGGACAGGGATTATGAGCTCCTGCGCAAAAAGTACAAGAAGGCACAGGATGCTATTGTTGCCGCTGCCGGCCAAGGCTTCGAGCACGAGGTGAAGCTGCACCAGGCACGCCGTGTCCTGCAGTCCCTCATTGACAACCCCGACTTTGCGCTGTCGCCGCAGCGTCATCTGTCACCCGTCGGCTTCATCTCCTGCCGTGCATCAACTCTACACCCTTTCCTCCTGGCCTCAAGCCGCAGTACCTCACCTGAGCTGGATCGGTGTTTTTGAAGTGTATTCGTTCTTCTTTCGCAAACTCAGCAACGCAGCAAAAATGATTCGTCCCAACTGTCATTAGATCAGGATACTTGGCCGGGAGCCCAGATCACACAGCCTGGCCTGTGTTCTGCGCTCCCCAAACAGATGCAGCTCTGCCACCCCTGCCACCCCCACAGACACCTGTGGGGTGCTTCATGTATTTCTTGCAAAGGGCATTCTCTCGCGCCCGCGGGAGGCTGGTTGTTTCGGGCTCTGTTTTTTTTCTGGCAACATCATGTGGCTACCTGTGCACACCCCTGGGTCTCGTTGGCAAGTTTATTCTTCCCATCAGCAGGCACAGGCCCGCTCTCCCAACCCGCCCCCCTCCCCGTCCTGCCGCCAGGACCCCGGGGTATATTCTCGCCGCCTGGCTGAGAACCCATCAGGGCACTGCACTGATGCCACTGGTTGGTTCTCTGCACGTCGGTTGGTTTGGGTCGCCTCTTCCGCCTCATGGGGGACGTGGTAGATTATGTAATGTGCACACCCATGTTCCTCCATTGGGTACCGCATGGTATTGAACACTGTTCTCATCGTACGTCAAGCGGCTGGATATTCCAGCCCGCAAAAAAAATATGCAATGGCGTTGCAGCACTGGTCTACTGGCTATGCTGCAACCATGCAGTCGAGAAAGAAAAGAAGAAGTCATGTTTGTATTTGTAACAAGAGCCACCCTGTAGTTAGGGATGGTGTTTTTACTGGGCTATTTTTTTTGCATGAAAAGCTCGTTGATGGGTCGAATCGTCACCCCGACGGTGCGGTGGTAATTCATCCAGGATGTCCGTGTCAGTGGACCCCAAGCCTCCAAGGTGTACAACACTGCGCAGACGAAGGGCGCGCAAAGAGGGCATCGCCCTCTCCCATTATAGAAGGCAATTTGGGTTCGGATCAACACACATCCTCACGCGTGCGAACTGAAACGCCCTCACTCCTTTTTAGACCTGCAGTGGTTTTCCTCGGCAGGTTGGTTGTCGGAAAAAAATCTGGCATTTTTTTTCACCCCCCATCCCCCCCAGGATTAGCGGACAAACAACGCCTTACCTTTTTCCAACTGTACTTTCTCCTCTTCCCACTGTCTCCCGTCTCACTTGTCCGTTTCGACACAACAGCCGTATATTTTGTCCCTACCTTTCAGTGGTGCCATGCACAAGCCCAATAGAAGTGGCATTATGATGGGCCATCCCCTTGCGGTTATCCTCGGGAGGGGGGTGTCCAGTTGTTCCTCACGCGTGCCATTTAGTTCATCGCCTTCCTGTCGTACCGCTCTGCAAAAAAAGCACAAAACAAATGACTGGCCGTCTTTACCTACCAGACGGGTCGGTTGTCGATACCAAACAATATCATCAGGGGAGAAGAGCAGGGCTGTTCCTAACTGGGGGGCTTGTTCCCCACTTTCAGGATTCTGAACTTTTTTTCTAAGAATTTTTGTAAGGGGGAAAAAAGTTTTTTTCTAAGAATTTTGTTAGGGGATTTTTTTTCTAAGGTTGTTTCGCAGAGGAAAAAACGTTTTCTAAGTTTTCCCCAGTCGACAGGGCGCGCACAAGGATGGAAGGGAAGTCTGTCCCCCGTACCGTTCGCCTTGCTGGCCAACTGGAGAGCCAGACGTTCACTACCGTGGCCTCCGGCGGCTGGGGGGCTCCGCCCCCCAGACCCCCCTGTGGCATACGTCTCGTACTCAAGTCCTTCGAATCCCATCAGGTCGGGGTCCAACCACTCCAGTCGCCTCTGAGGACGCAGCCAACTCGCACAGAATCTGTACGCCCACACGAACAGATGTTCGCTACCGTGGCCTCCGGCGGCTGGGGGGCTCCGCCCCCCAGACCCCCCATGTAGCGTGTGCCCGTCCATCTATCTCACTTCCCCGGGTACAGTGCAGCGTAGGAGGTCAGCACCACATCCATGAAGCGCTTCTTCGAAGCCTGACTGACATCGGACAGGAGGTCGGGCTTCCCCACCTGGGAGGTACACTTGCCGCGTTCGCGACATGCGTGACACGCAACACGCTACCTGAAACGTGAGTGTGCCTTGCTAACACGAGCATTTCAACGGTCTGCCGACGACCGTTCCCCAAACCAGTAAACCAGCAGTTTTGGAAAATCGGAGAGATCACCCTACTGTGCTGAATATGGTGCGCACCACTGCAAAAATCCCCGGGAGCTTTTGGGCTTTCAGACCTGAAGGGGCCAGCAGGTGGGTGGCGTCGGGGAGTGGCAGCTTTGTAACTGTCCTCCAGCTGCTGGCATGTCCAGCCCTGCGAGAGTGCCAAGGTGTATTGAGTCCCTGCGGAGCACAACCCCCGATGAGAACGAGTGCCAGATGATCCTCATTCATTTTCAGCTGTAACGCGCATGAGGGGCACTCTCTGCCGCAAGCATCTCTGGGCATCACCCGAGAGCTGTCACATGATGACGCGGAGAGAAATCAGAGAAAAAGTCCCGCCTGACGGGCACGCGCCTGGAAACTGTGGGGGGGCGAGCAAAAAATCCCTTGTAAAAATTCTTAGAAAAAACCTGGTTCCCCGACCCAAAAAACCCGGAAAAAGGGCTCGTTCCCCGCCCAGGCCTGGAGAAGAGGCATGGCGACACACTACTCCACACACACGACGTCTGTTGTGATCTTTCGAAAGCAGGGGTGGCGGGGAGGGTGGGGTGGGGGGTGAGGGGGGGGGGGAAATATATATGGCCTGGGAAGCTGAGCGGGGGAGAGGGGGGGCAAGGGAAAACATCCGGCGCTTGTTGCGCCGAATACGCACAGGCATTTTTCGTATCTCTCCCTTGCCTTTCTGCCAGGCCCTTTTGATTTCCCCCACCAGCCCACCACCCCCACCACGGCTGCCCATGTATTCTGAGTGAAGGGATATGGGCTCCGCGCCTATCCGTTCTCTATCACTGCCCCCGCTCCAACCCTCCCCACCCCCCTCTCCCGACCGATGTGCCGATGTGGTGGAACAACAGCGGGCCCGCAGCTTTTCACAAAAGCTGTCTGAGTGCATTCAAATTTGCTGTTGTACGAGTGGTGTGCGTTCGCATGGGCTGAGCAATTGACTCCCTCCCACCCACCCCACCCCCCACCACCCCTCTGTGAATCGATGCCGCTTCCCCGTCGTGTCACGCTTCCTGCTTTGCTTCAACACTTGCAGCAGTGCAGCCTTCACATCAAACCCTCAACTGCAGGACATCCCTGCGTGCGGTGGCGCGACGCATGGGATGTTGAGGCCTTCAGTCCGCGCGCTCGCGCCCCGGTCCGTCAAGGTCGGGAAGCGGCGGGTCAAGCGCAAGCGGGCCTCTGACGGGGCTGAAGGTAGCCCCGAGGGTGGGGGCGCCACACCAGCAGCCGCTGCTGCTGCTGCTGCTGCCACCCCTGCTGCGGCATCACCTCTGCCCACCACCGCGTCTGATGACGCTCTTGACCTCGAGCAGTATGTCACAAAGAACAGCGACGGCACGGGCCCTGTCGAGGTGGCGTATGTCCCTCGGAAGTATGTGAACAAGCGGAGGCGCAGCCGTTTCGAGGAGTACATGAAGCAGCAGCCGCGGGTGGAGGGCGGGTGGATGAACGACTGGATTGCAGCTGGCATGAAGGACACCGCCATGCCCCACCCGACCTTCGACGTGTCCACTGAGGAGATCCAGGACTACATCGCTGGCACGGAGTACGCAGAGCTTCCCGAGGTGCACGGCAAGAACGAAGACTGGCCGCGGCTTCCGAAGGAGACTGATGCTGTTGTGTCGAACACAACAGGCATGGAGGACACCACTGCCACATTCGAGGAGAACTTTGATCAGAAGCGTGATCTGTTCGGCTCTACCGCGCCGTCGTGGATCACCGAACCGGCTTACGCTGGGGATGGCGAGTATGACATCGACCTGACGAAGCCGGGTGCGGAGGAAGCCTTCAAGAATGACATGAGGGGTCTCTCAGAGGAGTATGAGATGCAGCACGCGCATATCCAGCAAACAACAAGCTACCAGGCGACGAGGCAGATGAAGTGGGTCAACGGGAAGTGGGTCCCGACACGCGACCCGCAGTTCAAGCCCATGCCCCACCCTGCTTTTGCGCCTGTGGGTGTGGATCTGATGGAGGCAGACGTTGACCTGGGCCCAACCGGTGACGGCGGTCTTTCCAGCGAGCTCGCGCGATTCGCGTCCCTGACACAGTCGCACGCAGGTGCGGAGGACGATGCTGAAAACCCTTGGGCCAGCCCCAACCTGGCGCTGGAGAGGGAGGGTGACCCACTGCCTGTGGAGGAGTCTTACCCGCAGGAGGATGGTCTGACGGCGATTGGTGATGGCAACAGCGCGTCTACTGTCCAAAGCGCCATGCCCGTGGCCCAGATCGATACAGATTTGCGTGAGCCCATGATGCAGGAACGTCTGCAGGAGGCTATGGTCGATACCTTCACGTCCCCTGGAAACCCTGATCAGCGGCATATTGATGGTGCTGGGGCACTGCCTGACATCCCGCTGGACAGCGATATGCAGCTGCAGTCAACGGGGGAGCAAACCAAGGGGTGGCGCAGTGCCAACTTCCTCAAGATCAGGACCGGGCGCGAGGAGGAGAGCGTGGCGCGGGGCAAGATCCACGGGATGAAGTTCGGGGTGCCGGTGGATGCATTGGACACGACACGCATCGTGGATCCCAAGACCCTGCACACGGAGCATGAGAACCACGTGTTCAGTGGGCTGTACCCACGTGACCCTTCGTCTGAGATGACCGATTTTGAGAGAGAGCGCCTGGCGCGCTGCCTTGAGCAGCATCAGAAGAAGGGTCTGCCCCTGGCCTACCCAGGTGTGAACCCCTTTGCCAACAACGCCTTCCTGCGGCGGAATAAGACCTTCCGCGTGCACGTCGATGACCAGACGGGGAGGAAGCATGACCTGTCAGCGGAGTTCCGCCTCCGGCAGAAGCTGAAGCTCGGGCACGATGTGGCAGAGTTGAACCGCCCGCGGTACCGCATCACCGACGAGGGGGGTAAGCGTCACGAGCCGTTTGGGACCACGTGGTGGAAGACTGGGAAGACCTCAGCCATGATCGTGGAGGAGACCTGCCGGAGTGAGTGGGCGCCCTGGAATAGCGGGTTCGTCCGAGACGGGAAGTGGAAATACTACGGCGACAACCCTTTTGATGCCACAGTGGCAGTTGACGCTCAGTCAGGGTTCATGTCTGATGGTGTGCGCCGGCGCACTGCACTGGACTTTAGTTTCGAGGTGTTGCCGCCTCGGCAGTATGAGGCATACCAACGCGCTCAAAGGCTCGAGCGGGAGGTCCGGTACCAGGATTCCCTCCACCGGCAACGCATCAAGAAGGAGCACGAGTACAAGGTGCGCATGGGGCTGGTTGAAGAGGATCAACCGTCTGCTGCAGAGTCCCTGACAAATGTCGAAGTCATGCGCGTGAAGGAGCCTGATACGCAGGAAGTCGAGTATGAGTCGATGAAGCTTGATGACCCTGAGGTGCAGGCTGAGGAATATCCTGCCTACATCAAGCCGAACGAAGACATGAAGAGCATCTACGGACATGATCCGTGGAGGACACCGGTCCGATACTCCGCCTGGCGTGAGTTCGGTGTTCACTTCAAAGACATCCCTGAGGAGTATCTGCAGCTGCGCGGCACTGGGTGGCACGACTATGCGACAATCGGGCCGATCCAGGCAGAGAACATGAGGTTGCGACAGAAGTATGGCCGTGTTCAACCATTGCACAACATCATTGCTTGCTGGGTGATAGAAACTCTGGGGCAGACCCTGCCTGGGGTTTGGGCAAGTTACATCGCATCCCCATGAGTGGAACGGCTTCTGCTGCCCGGTTACAGAGAGCCGTGACTTTTTCATAGCGAGAGGATACCACTACCACCACCACCACCACAGGCTCGCGCACCTCGACTCTATGAAGTGGAACATGCGCCCTGAACACAAGGAGAAGCTGTTCAAGCACTTCCGGACTCTCGTTTCCTCGAACAACTACTTGAGCAAGCAGGGCATTGATGTCAAATCCCTCGTGGGGGTTGTCGGCCCTCAGAGGTATGCTGTCGATGTTTCTTGCTGTACTCCCACTGCAACGAAGGCTGTTCTGCCAATCAGCACACTTCCGTTGAATAATTGTTGTGTGTTTCGCAATCAACGAAATCCCTTTGTCGTTTGCATCCGTAATTGCTTCTGTACCACCTGTTGTTTTTTTACCCCGGCGAGCGGGCCTTGTTGGCCTGTGCATGATGCATCACATCACACGGTGCCATCTACACCTCCCACCTCCCTGCAACACCGTCACAGGTACACTGTCAACGATACACTGGCCCGTGAGGGGAAGAGAGCAGACTTTTTGTTTGAATCGCGCTTTGTGAAGCCAATGTCTCTCCCAGATGACGCGGATGTGTTCAACTGGGACTTGACCGGTAGCTCGGAAGGCGGGGAAGGAACGCCTGCACCCCTTGAAGCTTCTGCGACTTCGCCCAAAGCCTCCACCTTGGCGAAGCAGGCGCGCCAGTACACCACCAGCAGCGCAGCAGGGGGGCTGGGGGGCATGCGCATGCTGAGGGCCGCAGGGCGCGGAGTGGCCCGTGGGCAGCGCCTGACGAGATATGAGCAGCGCAGAGGGCACCTGTCTCAACGGCGCGCGCTGGAAGAGCCAGAGATCCCTCCCCACCAGCGCCTGTCGCACCGCGCGCAGTATCCTGCGGATGTGCCGGAGAGCTGGCCGCTGAAGGGCACTGCTGGCGTCGCCATGACCGTGGACGGTGTTCTCCAGCGCGGCGGTGCTATCCTGCCCGGTGTCTCACAGGCAGTGGTATGTCGTTGTTTGTCACATCGAAGGAGTTGTTGGGGGCGGCAACGCCCCCTCCGCAGCCGCAGGGGCCATAATAAACAAAACGCCTGGGCTCTTTCTGTCGTTTGGTTTGCTTTGGGGCCATCGGTGATGGCAGTGAAGTGGCGAGGTTGCGGTTCTGGCCAAAACCACCAAACCCTTCTGGCTCTGCCACCACCACCCACCCCCTTGCGCAGAAGCTGCTGCATGCGAATGACGTGCCGACCATCTTCGTGTCCAGCGGCTACCCCGAGTGGACAGAGGAGGGCTTTGCCCAGAACCTGAGCGAGGCGCTGGGGGTGACGGTGTCGAAGGAGGAGGTGGTGCTGGGGTCGCGCTCGCTGCTGTCCCACATCGGGCAACACATCCGCGAGCACCCCGTGCTGGTCATCGGGCCGAAGGGGTGTGTGGCGCAGCTGCGCAACGACGGGTTCCGCAAGGCTGTGGGTGTGGACGGCATCGCACAGTCATTCCCCCACCACGTCCCGCGGAAGTGGAAGGGGGTGCTGCCGCCACCACGGCCGGAGGGCCCCACGCCTACCTATGCCATCGAGGACATCCTCATTGTCGGGGAGCCTGATGACTGGCAGAGTGCCCTGCAGGTGTGTGTTGACGTGCTATCCAGCAAGGCACGCGCCGGCAGCACCGACACGCTGCGCGGGATCCACGACACCGAGCAGGGGTGCAGCGTGATGGTGACGGATGAGCGTTTGGTCTTCTCCGGGTCGCATGAGGTTCCCCGTCTGGCAGCTGGCGCATTCCTCGAGTCGCTGAAGGCGCTTTACGCAGCGACCAACGCCGGGCGCTCCCTGACTGTCCAGAGCTATGGGCGCATGAACCCTTCTGCGCAGGAGTACGTGGAACGCCGCCTGCAGTCCGTTGCGACCAACATGGGTCATGAGGGCCCCATGACTCACATCTACTCTGTGACGGACAACCTCCACCACGACTGTGCAGCGGTGGGTGCCTACAGGGACACAAACCACTCGAAGTGGTGGTCGGTCCTGCTGGGCAGTGGTGTGACGAATGATGACGGAAACCGCGTGGTTGGTGTGAGGACCCGCATGGAGCTTGTGGAGGTATGGCTCCGACTCGCGTGAGACAAAATCCGTCGGACCTTTGCAGTTGAATCGCGGATGGGGACGCCGTGGCACGTCCACAAGTCACCCTCTTTCCCTTGTTGGCCAATTAACGTGGCTTTCGCTTTCGCTTCGAGGCAACATTTTGCTTCGGGGGTCAGCGCTATTAGGGCAACTGACACCAACCTCCACATCTGCGGACTGCGGCTTTACTGTTGTATTGTCTTTCCCTTGGGTTTTTGACCTGACGCACAAAACATCTCACCATCTCTTCTCACCCTCGCACACTACACCGCCTCCCCTCCCCTGCCACAGGCGCAGCAGGCCGCTGTGCGCTCTTATGCCGACGGAGAGCGTCTCCGGTTCTACCTCAACGACAGACGGTATGCACCTCTATATACACGGGACAGGAGTGGGTTCTGCACTGCAATATTCAAAGACTAAAGTGGTGTTCCTATGCATCCCTGATACAAACACCCAGTGTGTTTGGAAGCCAGCCAGCCAGAGATTGATCCGCCTTGGACGGCATATATGGTGTGGTGACTAACATTGCAAGAAGGTGCTGGGAGACTTGATGTTTTTTTTCATTCACTCTCGACAATCAAACCCCCTCCCCCGCCCTGTGCGATATCATAGCCGCATTGGTGTGACTTCCCACATCGCTGTGTTGGCACCCTGTTGCACCCAACCCCCCCCCCCACCTCACACAGGGCTGATGCTGCTTACGAGGCGTTACCGCTTTTCGTTTCCGAGCTGCTCAACACACCCTACCTGCCCAGCAGCGAAGAGGTGAAGGCATCTACCGCATGATCTCCGCCATTTTCTTTGCCTGGGACTATGTGCAATACCTGCTCTGGTGATATAACCCTTCGGGCCTCCCCCGACACCCCCCACACACACGCACACCACCCCTGGGCGCATCGTCCTGACGGCTTGTGCTGCTTTTGGGCCTGTTGGTGCTGCGGAGTTGGGGCAGAAAAAAAATCCGGTGCGAGGGTGAATAGAGTGAGAGGGTGAGGTGGTGGTGGTGGTGTCGGGGGTGGGGGAGCGAGGCTGGGCATGCTGGCACAGTGCGTTCGGTGTTGGCATGTTAGGGCCTGGTCCGCGCGGCCCCCCCTCCCCCTTCGAATCCCGTGCACCTCACATCTCCGCTCAGGCGGTCTTGTGCCCTCGGCCTCTCTGTGTTATCTGATCCCCGACCGATGAATGAAAAATAGTCTCAGGCTGCGAGTACTCAGTTGAAGAACTCATTGCGCCCTCCTCCCCGCCCCAGTCACTCTGTTCTGTTGTGTGCAGCACAGCGGGATCGGTTTTCGTCGGGTGTTTTCTTGGGGTTTTTTTTAGACCTACACTGCTAACAGACAAGATGGTTGTGGTGTGTGTGGGATCCCATTGCAGCATAGCCTTTTATGCAAACACACACACACCCTCTAGGAACGGGAGGGCCTCAGGCAGCAACTGCCGCCCCCTCCCCCACCACCCCTGCACCACCCGCCCTTTCCCAGGCGGGACGAGCGGGGGCCAGCCTGTGAGGGCGGTGCGTGGCACGGAGGCCACCCACCCACCCCTGCCCGCCCACACCCGGCGCAAAAATGAACCTCTTGATTGCGTACATCGTGGTGGTGGTGGTGGGGATCTACATTATGACAATGGGGCAGACCAGCTTTCATCGGGACGGTGTGGTGGGGAAGCTGAACGTCTGGCTTTACAAGAGCCCCCGGGTGATAGTCACTTGGGCTGCTTATGGGTACTACTGGGACTGGCAGCGAGCAGAGCACACAGCTGACAGGGTTTATGAACACCTCTTTGCAACCCGACACCCTTACATGCAGATTGCATACGTCTTCCTGACAGGCGGTGCGGTTGTTTGGTACTTCTACTCCGTCTACCCCATCTTGATGCGGATCCCTGGCGGGAGAGCCCACTCGGTGACCGCACCGCTTGCCGCCCTGGTCACAGGCTTGGGGTTCATCGGCGCAGTCTACTCTGACCCTGGAACTGTGTCCGACGACACCCCTGGCATCTATTCCTTTGATGAGTCACTCTATTTCAAGGGGGCGGAATGCCCGACCTGTGTTTTCAAGAAGCCGGCGAGGTCGAAGCACTGCAAGCTGTGCAACCGGTGTGTCCGCCGGTTCGACCACCACTGCGGGTGGCTCAACAACGATGTGGGCGAGGGCAACCTGAAGTGGTTCTTCTTCTTCCTGCTGTCGCACTGCCTCCTCTGCGGCTACGGCGTTTACACCTGCTGGGCGATCCTCAGCTATGTCGTTGACAAGAAGAAGCTGCTGACTGCCAAATTCATTATGGGCGATGGGGAGCACGTCCAGGCAACCTACGCCATGGTTGCGAAGTACCTCCTGCAGGAGTACCCGGTGGTGGTGGGCGAGTTTGTCTTTATGGGCTTCGTGGTGCTCATGATGGTGTGCTTCATGGGGTACCACCTCTACCTCGTGTCCATCAACTACACCACCAACGAGACATTCAAGGTTTCTGACCTGCAGGAGATGAACGCTGCCTACACAGAGCATGTGAAGCGCCACCACGAGTTTGCAGCGGAGCACCCCGACTGCCGGATGCCCGAGCTGCCCCCCCCGCCTCCCCCGGTGCCGAAGACGAAGCGGGGCGAGTGGCTCTACGACAAGGGGTTCCTCGGGAACTTTGTCGATGCCTTCTTCCCCTCCAGCCCCCAGCCGGACGGCGCGAAGAAGAAGAAGCCTGCTCAGGCAGCGCATGTGAGGGGTAAAAAAAGGCGGTAGCATCGCATGCAGGGCTGTTCCTAACTGGGGGGCTGGTTCCCCACTTTCAGGATTCTGAACTTTTTTTCTAAGAACTTTTGTACGGGGAAAAAAAGTTTTTTTCTAAGAATTTTGTAAGGGAAATTTTTTTTTCTAAGGGTTTTTCGCAGAGGAAATTTTTTTTTCTAAGATTTTCCCAGTCGACAGGGCGCACACAAGGATGGAAGGGAAGTCTCTCCCCCGTACAGTTCGCCTTGCTGGCCAACTGGAGACTCCGCAGGATGACCCCGCCCACCTCCTCTTGCCTCGGTTTGCGTGTTGCTGGTGTGTTGCCTGTGTATTGCTGTTGTATTGCACTCCTGAGGACCTCCCTATTTATTCCCACTCGACTACCCTTCGACAGGACCCTGACCTCACACTCACCCAACCTCACGTACTCCGCGAATATGGTGCGCACCACTGCAAAAATCTCCGGGAGCTTTTGGGCTTTCAGGCCTGAAGGGGCCAGTAGGGGGGTGGCGTCGGGGAGTGGCAGCTTTGTAACTATCCTCCAGCTGCTGGCATGTACAGTACTGCGGGAGTGCCAAGGTGTATTGAGCAACCTCCTCCAGTCCCTGCGGAGCACAACCCCCGATGAGAACGAGCCCCAGATGATCACCTCGCAGGACCCGCAGCGACCCAACCCTGACGTCAGTCTCTCCGCCCTCGGACACAAACACCCGCACCTGAAGCACCTCTGCACCACCAAAAGCGCCACCGTCTACAGCTGCCCATCTTGTGGTGAGTTCCGCACAGCTATTACAGACAGCATGGTTGTGATGTTGGGCGTCGTGAAGGACGAGGTGCAGCGCGTTGCTTCTCAATTTATGGAGAAGCAAGGTCCGTGCACATGTGGTGCTGTCCGGGCTGCGCAGTTCTGCGTCGAGAAGGCCCCGCACCTCCTGTTCCTCTCGACGCAGCGGTTTTCTGCATCCGGCGAGAAGCAGAAGCACCTGACGGAGCTTGCGGAAACCGTCAACGTCAAGGAATTAAGAGACCTCTCCGCCCTTCGTGAGCTTGGCGTTGACGGCAACGGGGTGGTGCAGGTGGGCACGGTGCAGCCGGTGAATCACCGGTACCGGTTTGTCGGTGCATCGTGCACAAAGTCCGGGCTGACCCTCGCGAAGGGGATCGCCTGGGAGACGCTGTGCGCTCGTGGCCCCGCCACCACTCTGAAGTGGAAGTCGATCACGACTGATCGTGTGACGGATTGCTCTGTGGCGCCGTTCAATCGTGCGAACGCGAAGCCAGCACTCGTGCTGTACGCACGTGAGGCATCGGACGGTGACGGGCACGACGTCGATGCTTCGCATGATGCGCCGCCGCCTCCTCCTCCGGATCCCCTGGCCGCCTCTCCTGCAGCTACCACCGCCGCCCCTGTCGCCCCTGCACCCCACGCCGCCTTCTACACCGGGGAAGGGGCGTGCCACGTCGCCGCGTTCGACAGCGCCGGGCGACTGTCCCCATGGCTGACCGCCATGAAGCTCGCCCAATCAACCGGAGGCGTCAACATTGGGCTTGTACCAGGGTGGGTTCAACGGGATCTATACAGTTCTGGACACTACTGCCTCCGAGTGCTTGACTGCCTAGCAAGGTCAATTCCCATTACGGAGCCGACGCGTACCAGTGCTGCGGCGCTTCTGGAGGGCGTTGACTCCCCCGAAGCGGAGGCCCTCACGGTGAAGCTCAGGCGTCCGCGATTGATGGATACGAGATTCCTCGTGGACGAAGAGTTGGACACCAACACCGCGTCAGTGGCCCTGCAGACTTTCCGCACATCCCGCGGTTTAAATGTTCACTTTTCTATCGTCGACACCACACAGCCTCGCACCTTCGGCTTGCTTCTTCCGTCGTTGATGGCCCAGTACCCCTTGCGGCTTGTCTTCGACACAGCAAAGGCGCACTTCCTTCTTTTGATGGCAGCAAACAAGAAGTACGTGCCAGAGGGCTCAATGGTGAACGGTCTCCTTCGGATTCAGCAGCGGCAGGCACAGCTCGCCATACAGGAGAAGCAGCAGCGGAAGATCCACGCTGCAGCCTCCGGTGTGGTGCGTCTCCCTGATGGGAGGTGGAGGTGCACCACGTGTGCACCGTTCTTGGTGCAGCTGGAGGGGGAGTTCTCGGAGCAACCCCACTTGCTCCGGTATGCACGCGGCGAAGCGTCTATGTCTGCCACGACAGTTGGGCGCCAGCAAAGCAATATCCGCCGCCACATGGGTGGTGCGGCGCACAAGAGAGCAGTGCAGTTGTCCACGCCTGGGAGTGAAAACACCAATGTGACAGCTACAGATATCCCCAAGCAGACGCTGTGCGCGAAGGTGAAGGTGACCAGCGAGCAGTACACAAGTCTGGTCAACCTGGTGTACAACGTGGCAACGGCGACGCAACGGGCGGAGGGGCTGAGCAGTGTGGGTGCGAGGTTGCAGGACGACAAGCGGAAGGGGCTGCATGTCCTGGACACCCACTACTCTCGAAAAGTCGCGAAGGAGTTCCAGACGATACTCTGGGAGGTGCTCCTGAGGGGAGTGGTGGGTGCGGTGCGTGCGTGTCGGGCGGCAACCCTGAAGGTGGACGGTACCACGTTCGCCCGCATCGACTTGATGATCGTCATCGTTTCGGGGATCAGCAGGACGGATTGTGCTATGAAAGATTGGTGTGTGGGCACAGTCGACTTGAAGAAAGCTGACGCAGAGTCGCAGAAGGACGAGCTGGTCAAGTTGTTCGACAGCCTCCAGCTGTCGCAGTGGGCGCGGCGTTCGCTGAAGGGATTCGCGGCAGACGGGGCATCAACGATGAAGAGTCTCAGGGGGAAGCTCGAGATCGCGTGGGGATGCACTCTCATCGATGTGCATGATGCTGCCCACATGCACCAGCTGTCCGTCGGCCTCATCAAGAAGACACGAAAGGTTGTTGAACATAGCCGCCTCCTCCGACACTGGTTTGCCTTCTTCAGATCAACCGCCAGGCAGAAGTCTCTGCAGATCATTTCCGGTGGGAAATGTCTCTCCTTCCCGAAGGAGCACTCCGTGCGTTGGGCAGCTGCAACGTTCCGTCGCCTGAACGCGGCTGTGGTGAACTTTGACTTCACTGTCGCTATGCTCGGGGAGATCCAGCCGCCGCCGTTCTTCTTCCACAAGCTCACCCCCGAGTATTCCCTCTCGACTTGCATCTTGGCTGACGTCTTCGACATCAATAAAGGGGTGAGCGAGGCGTTGCAGAAGCGAGACCTGTCGCTCTCGTCGATGGAGAGCATCCTGCAGAATGCACTGACAGTGCATAAGGTGCTGGCGCGCCAGCCTGGCAAGCACGAAGCCAAGTTCTATGAGAACCAGGGAACCACATCGTTGCCTCCGGGGGTAGTTGCCGAGATGACTTCCTGGCGCTCAAAGCTCTGCCACACCA
This sequence comes from Rhynchopus euleeides, assembly GCA_963210315.1. Classification (NCBI taxonomy): domain Eukaryota; phylum Euglenozoa; class Diplonemea; order Diplonemida; family Diplonemidae; genus Rhynchopus; species Rhynchopus euleeides. The sequence continues at coordinate 1,231,574 of OY723275.1, forward strand.
TCTACAAGGACCTGGCCAAGAGGTGGGAGGAGTATCCCTGCCGCTCATTCAGCTCTTTCTTCGCGACAAGTGGGAAGGACAGCACGTGCGAGTGCCTCATGGCGCTCGCTTCTCGCTTGGGTTACGACCAGGCAGAGATTCTCAGCATCGGCATGGAGTGGGTGAAGCTGCGGTTGGAATGCACAGATCTCAGGGGGAACCTTCTGAAAGAGTTTGTCGTCGACTTCTTGCTGGAATCCGAGAGTTCGACGTTTGCGATAGTGCTTGAGGCCATGGTGGCACTGTCACCCTCGACTGTGTTTGTGGAGGCTGCTTTTTCAGTTGTAACGCGCATGAGGGGATCGTTCCGGAAGGCACTCTCTGCCGCAAGCATCTCTCAAGAACTGGGCATCACTCTAGAGCTGTCACATGATGACGCGGCGCGCAAGATCATCGTTGAAGAAACAGTCAACACGTTCCTCGCCAACAAGAAGCGCCGCTTCACTGCGCGTTCCCTGACGCCTCTTCCAACTCTGACAACCGTGGAGCTCGTTGACCTCGATGCAGCCATGGGTTCTCTATTTGCTGGCGTGGAGGATTGTGATGAGGAATCGGACGGCAGCTGGGAAGATGACAACGCCGATGCATTGTCGATTGTCAGCCTCGTGGAGGAAGTCCCTGAGGATCCCTTCCTCACTTCGTTGCTTGCAGATGCCGCACCCCCCGTCGTGCCTCCAGCCACCCTGCAACATGTCACCTTCCAGCTCCCCGCTTCATCGACCCCGGGCACCCCATCGACACTCCCCACACCTCAGCCGGAAGAACCGCCGCAGCTGCCTCCCACACAGGCGGCACCGGCAGAGCGCAGGAGGGAGGTTGGGCCGCACCCCGAGGAGCCCCAGGAGAAAAGGGCCCGCGTCCATGTCGACATCGATGTCGACATGGAGGAGGATTGGGGAGAGTGGGCGTACGTTTCGGACGCCGAAACTTCCGAGTGAGCCATCATCGTTCTTAGAAGGGGGGGGGGGGGTGGGGGCGGGGGGGTGGTTTTCATCGTAGAAATCATAGAAAAAGTCCCGCCTGACGGGCACGCGCCTGAAACCTGTGGGGGGGTGAGCAAAAAATCCCTTGTAAAAATTCTTAGAAAAAACCTGGTTCCCCGACCCAAAAAACCCGGAAAAAGGGCTGGTTCCCCGCCCAGGCCTGATCGCATGCGGCTTTCCCAATCACCACCACCAGCGTGCGAAGCGTTGTGGTCTCTACCAAAAACCCTGGAATGACTATTTTCAGGGGATGGGTAATGTCGGTAACGCATGCTATGCCAGTGTCAACCGTTATCACATGCCTTCTTTTCTTCATTGCGCCGTTAATGTTCCGGCAACGCTGTAACGGTGTACGCTACATCATCCCCTTACTCCTGTGTTGCAAAATCATCGCAATAGGGGCGGGGCGGGGCGGGGGGGTGGTGGTGGTGTGTGGGTGCTGCTTCTTCTCTGTCACATTCGCCGAATCGAAGGCCCTCCGCGCTGCCTTCCTATCTCTCTGCTTGGGGGGCAGGGGCACCACGCAGCTCTGCAGCGATGCCCCTGTCTGCCACTGCCTATCTGTGTTTCAAAGTGAAAGACGCCCAAAAACAAAAGCCGTGGTCGAGGTGCCCCTTCACTGTTGTTAAGGCACGGCAGGCCCTGTCGTGGTGGCAGTGCCCCAGCGCATTCCTGGTCTCACTCGGGTAGACAGTGCATGGTGCCGGGTAGAGGCAGGCTGTGGAGTTACCCCGACCCCTCCCCACCCTCCGACCCAAGAAGGTGCTGGGAGACTTACTTTTCCATTTCCCTTCACTCTCGACGATCGAATCCCCCCCCTCCGACCCCCCATTGCATTTAAAACAGCAGTTTACACAGTCGGGGAGTGGCTGTGCCACCCCCCCCCCCCTTTTTTCTGCCCCGGCCATCAATCCCAGTCGATCAAAACACCACTCCAGACATCGCTGGCACACACAGACCCGAAAGGGTCTCTCACACGTGACATGTTTTCTTCCCCATCGCCCTAACACCGCACCCCTCCCAACTTACAGGTCCAACTTCCCCTCCCCCCACCCCAACCACACCTGGGGGGACAGGGGGAAGGGAACAGGGTCCTCCGGAGGAGGGGAGGGCAGAAGGCGGGCAGAGGCGAGGGAGAAAAAGGAGGGAAGGAGGTTGGGTCGGGAGGGGGGGGGGTGGGGAGGGCTGGGAGAGGGCCTCCCCCCCTTCCCCCCTGCCATCCCCCTCCTTCCTGCTCCTGCTCCTCCTCCCTCCCCATGTCTGAGGTACCGCTTTCAGCACCTCCGACAGGCGCCCCGGTGGGGGACAGCGGGCCCCCGCATCTGCCACCCGCGCCCGATGCCGCCCCCCTCGGGCCACCGGCCGGCGCCGGCGCACCGGTGACCCCCGCAGGAATCACGCCCCCGCAGCAAAATCAGGGCTCCATCATGGAACCCGCTGACGGCGAAGGCAAGGGTGGCGGAAAGGGCAGGCGTGGCGACGGCGGGAAGGGGAGGGGCCGGACGAAGCGGCGGCGGGTGCAGGGGGGCAGCGGGGAACCCCTCGCACACCCTGCGGGTGGCCCGGGTGGCCCCGGCCCCCTCGGGCCGGGCCCGGGCATTGTGAACGCGATGCAGGGCCTGATGATGGCCAACCTGGGCCAGCCTGGGGCGCCCCCTCTCTTCCCTCCGCCAAACCCCATGGGCCCCATGGGCGGGGCGTTCAACCAACCGGGGAATTCCTTCGCCCCGCCGAACAACCCGCTCCTCGCCGCTGCGGCGATGGTCCTCCGGGGCTCCGCAAACGCTTCCGGGCTCAACCCGACCCTCCCGCCACCCCCCGCCGGCCTCGCCGGGATGGGCGTGCCCAAGCCTCTGGGAGTCAACGCCTCGCCGCTGCCTAGCAACTCCGCTCCTCCATACCTCGGTGTCGGGATGCCGATTGGCCCGGGCCAGGGCATGCCCCTGCCTCCACCTCCTCTCGCGCCAAGCTTTCCAACGCCTGGTCAGCAGGGTGGAGCTGATCTGTCGGTTCCAATGGGTGCCCTGCCAGGGCCAGGCGGTATGCCAGGGGGAGATGTTTCGATGTCCGGCGGAGGTGGCGGAGGCGGTGCCATGGATGTGCAGGCGCTGACATGCCTCGCTTCGGACCTGATGGCGAAGGAGAGGAACCTTGATAACCTGGAGGGGATCATCTCGCAGCACCAGCAGCAGCAGAAGAGTAAGAATTTGGAGATGTTGAAGCAGGTGGAAATGATGAGCTCTGTGAGGCCGAGGTCCGATGCCCAGGGGGGTGGTGGCGATTCGCCTGTCCCCACGGAGGGCCAGCAGGAGCTGATGAAGCTGTTCAAGGCAAAGGAGGAGCACCGGAAGAACCCTTATGCAAACCTCGACGAACCGGCGTCCGGGCAGTACTTTGACGCCCTGCAGAACCTGTTCGACACAATCCCCGTGCGGCAAGTCGGCAACGCCCACCTCTACCCGCCGCATTACGGAGGAGGGAAGGGCGGCAAACGGGGTCGCTACTGAGCGCTTCTTCTGGAGGTGGAAAATTTCGCGGGGGGTAGTGGGTGTCGGGGATCTGAAGGGAACAGTCGGTTGTTGGGCAGGGGAAGGGGATGAGATAGAGAGAGAGAGTGAGAGAGCACTTGGGGTGCTCTGGTGGAGGAGTGGGAAAGGGGGGCCAAGAGAGGGGGTGGTGGAGGTGGAGGTGGTGGTGGTGGCCGTGTTTCTCCGCAGTGGCTTCATTTCAACGAGAGGGGGGGGTGGCGGGGTGGGGAGGATGAAGTTCTCCCGGGGAGCTTCTCCAAGGAAGAAACGGAAGGGGGAAATAACGAAAATCCAGAAGGTAAAAAATTCTCTCCTTTTTCTTGTTCTTCTTCTTCTTCTTTGGGTAAGGAGAGGGTATCTGAGGGAGTCTGAAGGGGTGTACAACGGGTCAGAACCCGAGGTCTGATCTGGGATACAATTCGCCCGGTCCACATGGTGTTCGTACGTTATGATTCAACACGTTGTCAAGAAGTGAGGGAAAATGTCACGTGAAGGATCTGCCAGAGGATCATCAATACATATACCGTATACGTAAATATTTTGGAACGTAAATATTATGGAACGTAAATATTATGGAACGTAAATATTATGGAACGCTGGTGGGTTGGCGTTCCAGATTTTTTTCGTTCCATAATATTTACAGGGCTTTCTGCGACTCGGGGACTTGGACCAGGTGATCGGACGGCGTACAGAGTCCCTGACGGGACCTACTCGTGCACTTTTCGCGCGATTCCTGACGCAAGCCGTCCTCACCACCGAGTCCCCAACTGGCCCTGTAAATATTTTGGAACGTAAATATTATGGAACGGACCGGCCAAAAATGGGCCCGTTCCATAATATTTACGTTCCATAATATTTACGTATACGGTATGAGAAAACGCTGCAGAGGAGGGGAGAATGGGCGACACCCTGAGTAAGCCCGAGGCCTTCTCGACTCACTGAGGGGTGCCAAAGTGCACCTCTCGTGAGCTGTGCCCGCCTCGCTCTTGGGTTTTTTTCTCACTGCGCTTGAGTGGGCTGTGTGTGCAGCGTGTTGTGTGATCCTCGATGAATTCCCCCGGGGGAGGGGAGGGGAGGGGGGGGGGGTGGTTGGGCAGGCATGCAGGAAGCTGACTTGTCAGCACGTGGTCTTTTTCACGGCGCTGTCCCTCCCCACCCCCCTCCACTGCCATGTCCACCCCTTCCCACCCCACGAAGTGCAGGCGCAAAATCTGCCCAGGTCAGCCTAACTTGCGTAAAGGTGTGCCCCCCCCTGCAGTGTCGCCAGATCATAAGGGCCACCCCAGCATTGGCGTCAATAGGACAGTCTCGACTCTCAGCAGCAACGCGCGTGTGTGTGCATGTCGTTGTCAGGCGAAAAAGTGTGTGATGGAATATCATGAGATGTCTTCGCTTTGAGATGTGCAGAAAAAAATACTCCCCAGTGGGCTCCCACGGGTCTGTGCAGCAGCCTAGCTCTCGCAGTGCCTGTGATTGTCGACACCAAAAAAAAATAACAACAGTACTGCCCCAACATTACGGAAGGAACGCTGCCGCTCCACCTCCTCCCACCAGTGTTACAGCTGGTGTTGTGCCACCCCTGTCCCACCCCTTCCCTACCCCTGGTTCGAAAAATACCGAACTTTAGACGACCTATCCTTTCTTCCCTGGATCAACCGAGCGAATAGGAATATGCTACTATGCACTGAAAGAATGCGGCGGGGTGTCACACAGCTGCTGCATTGTCTCGAGGAGCGAAACAGGCCATGAGGTGCAGGGGGTGTGGGTGGGTGGGTGGGTGGTTGGCAGGTTGGGTGAACACATGAGTGAGTTAGCTAGCTGCCCAGATGCGGCGAGGCGAAGGGGACACTCCCAGGGGGGGAGGAGGGAAATGCGAAGGGGGGGTGGGGGGTGGGGCGAAAGTGGGCGGCGAAGTCTAAAGGTTATGGAGTGCCCCCTACCCACCCCACACACACACACGACCCCCCAAACCCCGACATCCTCCCCCCATTTGCTCGATGCGGTTGAGAACCTCCTGCTCCTCCCCCATGCTGGAGGGCGTCGGGGCGGGGGGGGGGGGGTGGCTTGGTTAAGCTTTGATCACACCGGCGATGCTGCAGGAAGGGGTGGGGGGTGGGGGGGGGGTCCGGTGCTTGCTTGCATGCAGCCCAACCATGAGAGGGCCGCCTACGGCTTTGCAGCCTGGGTGACATCGTGGCTGCTGCTGCCGCTGTTCTTTGCATGGGGGCTGGGTGCACTCCCACGGGAGCTTAACCTCCCCGATCCTTACTGGGCGCTCGGCGCACCTGCCGTGCTGGCCGTCTTCATGATGGCGTACCTTCTCGGTGTCCCTCTGTTAGGGCTTGCCCAACACCACCCTGACGACAGCCTCCTCAACGTTGTGGATCAACACTCACGACCCTTCCCTGCCAGCCAGTCTGCGTGTCTCCCCCCTGTCGGCGACATGCCCCCATGCGTCGCCTCGGCGCTGTTACACGGGCTTGCGGCGCCGGATTCTCTCAGGCAATCTGCCCCGCCCACCCGGCACAACCTATGACTGGGATGGGTGTGTTGATCCTCACGCACACGCCCTCCGTCGGCTACATCCTCTTGGTTGTGGCACCTCTGCACCTCGAGTTAGATCCCGGAATGTGCCCCGACCCCAGTGTTCATCCATGATGCTGGCCTCAAAAGGCTGAGGCGGTTGAGACCTCCCCTCCCCCACCCCCACCACCACCACCACCCCCTCTCTCCCCCTCCTCTCACACACACACACCCCGCCACCGCCACCACGCACACCTCCCTTCCCTCCCAGGCAGCAAGCGGAGGCTCGGGAAGCGCTTCCACACACACACACATACAACCACACCGCGCGCCCCCCTCTCCCCCTCCCTCTCTCTCTCTCTCCCCCCCTCGCCCTGGCGTCTTTTGTCAGGGTATGGTGCAGCGCACGAGCGTGGTCCCTACGGAATTGTTGCAGGCCTTTCTGCTGCTGGGGTGTGCCTGCTTTGTCGCAGGAGGGGGCGAACCGCCAGGCAATTCCAATGAAACGGCAGCCCCATCCACCGATGAGGCGAGCGGGAGCGGGAGCGGGAGCGGGAGCGACACCGGAAGCAAGGTGACTGCACACGCAATGGTTCTCATCGGGTTGGGCATAGGCCTCGCTGCTATCATCGCGGTGCATATCATGAAGCGCAAGGAGGCGAAGACCGCGCAGCGCATCTCAGAGGGCATGCGGGCCGCCCTCAACGAACGCCACGTCACCGAGGAGAACAACACGCAGAACGAGATGTACGTGAGGGGCTCCACATTTTCCTACCAATCCGATGCCGCGCTGACCCCCCTCCAAGACAAGACATCCCCCCCCACCGGGCCCAAGGAGGTCAGCGCCGGAGAGAACGGGAGCTCCTCAGGGCCTGGCGACTCGCCCTCCTCCAAGGATGGGGGCAAGCCGCCTCCAGGGGCCCACATGATCTCCATGCAGTCGTCAAAGCCCACTGAATCCCCTGAGGAGTCGCCCTCTGCGTCGATGCTGAGCGAGGGGTCTCTCTCACCGATGCGGGGGAAGGAGGTGTCTCGGAACCCGCGTCGGCTCAGGTTGGACCGGACGGCGCCGCGGAGCTATCTCAGCGACACGGATGTCTCGGCTATGCTTGAAAATGATGTGGAGTCTCCGACACTCAGCGCAACGGATCCCAGCAGGCGCAGGCTCGGAGGGAAACGGCCCCGCCCCCAGCTGGCTCCCCTGGTGCAGGGGAGCTTCAACTCCGCAGCGAAGGGGGGCCAGGGGCCCCCAGGGGGGTCGCTCCAAGCGCCGACCTCCCCAGCAACTTCTCTGAGCCGGGAGGAGCTTATTTCGGTCATCGAGGCGATCGATGGGAAGTCGGATGCCACACTGAGCCCTCTCGTGCGCCCGCAGGGGTCGCCTCGGCCAAGGCTCAACCTTCGCCCCCCTTCGCAGCGTGGCGGTGGGAGCACACTCGGGTCTGTGTCGGGGTAGTGTGAGGGGGGGGGGAATGGACGGGAGGAGGGGGGGGGAGGGGGAGGGGGTGCGTCACTTTCGCCAAAGGAAAAAAATGCCGTGCTTCTTTTTTGAAGGCTTTTTTTTTCATTGCTCTCCTCCCACTTCATTGTGTGTGTTGGGGGGGGGGAGGAGAGGAGAGGGTTTGGACAAAAAAATATCCCGCCGGACATTGCCAGATGGGGGGAAGAAACCGTCCCCCCCCACCCCCACCCCCCCTCAAATCCCCCCCTCTCCCTCTTCCCCCCACCCCCATCCAAAAGAAAGCCAACGCCTCATGCCAAGTCTGTGGGGGTGGAGTGGGGAGGATGGGGGGGGGGGTCGGGCGGAGCCCCTCAGCCTCAGCAATGGGGACAGGGGGTGCAGGAAAGAAATAGGTGGGCCTGGTGGACGGGTGAAAGGCGTGTGAGGCGTTCGTGTTAGGAGCCTCTGAAAAATGACAGGCGGGGTTAGTTTCGATTGCCGGGGGTGGGTGGGTGGGTGAAGGGGGGGGGGGTTTGTAGTCATGTTAAATCTGCTGTCCTAGCTTGCGCCTTCCAGGCGGGGGCAACAAAAAAACACCCGCGCGGTGTGGGGACTGATCACTTGCCATCATGTTTGTCAGCAGCACAACGATGTATTGTATTTATTGTTTGCGTTCACTGTGCGGGGGGGTGGTCACCTTCGGATGCCAGGTTGGCTTGAATTGCTTTGCAATGTGGCCAAACCCAGAGTGGCAATCTTCGTCGGTGGCTGCCTTCGCACTCGCGCGTCAGTCTGTTGGCAATGTGCCAACCAAATTAGCGTGTGGCTGATGTCACTGTCTGTTTTGTTGTATACGGTTTCGTTTATTGTATTCGTTCTTGCTTCCTTCCTCAGTATCAAAGCGTGTGCTCACCCGCCCACCCCCCCTCTCAGTCAGCCAAGTGTCGGGGTGTTGGGCCTTGGGTATGGGGGTATGGGGGGGGTCTTTTTTTTTGAATTATCCGGTGCACAGCGCGACGCGTCGCGTAAAGCCTTTCACAAGGCACTAGAGAGAGAGGGGGCGGAATGCAGAAATTGGTACCCGCATATATACGGATATCCCCTGCAAAATGAGCATGGGTACTTCACATTTGCTTCCGCTCGCTCCCCACTCCCCCCACAACACCCCCACCAGCGAATGGTGAGAACAGCGGTGCCATCGAAGTCAGCGTGCCCGCAGAAGCCCCGCAGAGAATTGTGTCACAAGCTCTCTGCCACGGTGCTTCCTCCTAATTTGGGGTAGCGAACTGGCGTCGGATCGTACCCCCGAAGGGTCCACACATGAGAACCGAGGCCGCTATCCCACGCACTCTGTCACACTGCGATATTTTTCCTCTCTGTGATATAGAGAAGGGGTAAGACCTTTGCACACTGAAAGCCGGAGTTTGCGTTGAAGGATGATCAGAATTAAACTGCGCGGCTGCACGTTGAAACAAGACCGGCATTGCCCCCATCTTCCAGACGCATTCTGAGCTGACGGTGATCAATGCCCCGTTCTGAACGGGGCAAGCCGGGGGTTTCAAAACCATACATGCCACGAGTAAACCAAATCCCCACGTATTTTCATTTTTACTAGTTACGAGCGACGAAGCGTAGCGAAGTCGCGAAGTAACGAAGGAAATCGTACGACTGAAGCTTTGGATTAGCACCTCATGCCACTTCACAGGGCCTCAACACAGCCTTGAGACAGCAAGTGTGCGCTCAACAAAAAGTAGTCCGGAACTGTTCTCCCACAGTTGCTGGACAGGGTGTCTATAATAAAGCGAAAGGAGTACGATTTGTGCGTTTGCTTGGTAGCCTGGCCAGTCAGGCCCCCAACACCCTTGCCGATGGGTGTACCCTATCGCCTCCGAGGGTGTTCGGTTGAAACTATTGTCTTTATGGTAAGTGTGCGACCGACTGCCAAGACTGGGGCAACGTTCGTTATCCTACACACGCATTGCCAAAGCACTGTTCGCATGAAAAATGCCACTCCGAGTTTTTCAAACCTGTGCGTGGCGAGCTGTGCTGTCCGATGTGTGTGCCCCAGCACCGCGGCCCATATTTTCCACCATGCTGAGCCTGGGTGGGAGGTGGTAACAAACTCCGGGTTTTGTTCCTCACACAGCCTACGCGCGGAAAGTGCCATCCAGTTCTGCCAACTGTGCTGCTCCACACACCAACCCCCCTTCATGCGAGAGGGTTTGCAAGTGTGGAAGCGCCAACCCGTCAAACGAAGTACACAGACTAGGGGAAGAGAGAAAGAACTGAAGTGGCACCTTTGTGTTGTTATACTGAGCGGTTCCCTGGGGGAACCGCTGGATGCGTGTGCCTCCGATGCAGATCGCACCACCTGCCTGTTTGCGTGGGAGGTATTCACGCGAGGGTCCGCACGGTGAACAGGTTCCTGTGTTGTTTTCAACGAGCTCTCAAAATATTTCATCACCAACAATTCCTCCATCCCTCGCCGGCCGCACGCGCCCCCAACGACCTGGTGCACCACCTGCAGCAGTTGCTTGTTGCCTCTTCTGGTGCATTCCATTCTCATTCGTCTTTGTTCCCTCGATCTTTTTAGTTGTGGTTGTCTCGCCCTGTTGGCTGCATCAGGGTGTGCTGTACTTTTCTTATCCGAGGGCTCATACAGTCACTGAGGGCCTTCGCTTTGGCAAGCTGTGTCGGTGTGGCACTGTTTCTTCAAAGCGAATGCTCCCATCCACCTCCTTCGCCTTCAAGAGGCTGCGAACGGCAGGCATATTTTGCACAAGCAGCCATTGCTATGTTTGTGCGCTGGTTCGTTACCCTTTTGCGGCATTCATGAGTGAATATTAATTGCTCTGCAGGAGCCTGATTTGCCTGAAAAATACCCGGATCTCTGGTCACGCAAATATAGGCGAGCAGGGTACTGTCGGATGGTGGTGAGGGCGTTCAAAGCGAAGGGAGCTCGTGAGGTGCAACAATGTGACCAGGCGGCTTTGGCTTCACTGTATATTTTGAGGAAGCGCAAATATTTGCTGCCGGGTTTGAACTGCTGTAGCTTCTGAGACCCGTTCAAAGCGCCTGTTTCTGTTATGAATCATGCTTCTCCATGGGCAGGTGTGGGAGACCCCACTTTCCATCATCACGGTTGTATTTTTCCCCACACGGCCTTCGCGAAAAGTATCACCTCTGGTGGGCTGTGCTCTACACCACTCTTCCTCAACTTATACGAGAGCGAGAGGGGTGGGCATATGCCAACGCACCATAAGAAACACAAGGCATCAGAGGAAGAGCTGGTGCAACTTGCGGGTTTGCATCGATATGAAACCCCCCGCGTGTATTTTTTCCCCATCGTGATCTAGCCCGTATCTACCCGTCTGATGTTTTCGGTTCAGTTTATGGTCTGCTCTGATTTGGAGAGTTTGGTAACCAGTGTAGTTCTGGCGGGCGTGGCAGTTCCGTGCACCAGTTGTTCTAGTCAAAAGTGAACCGGGGATGGGTGAAGACCTTGTTCCTGTCAGTGTTGCTGTGCAGCAGGCCACCTTGTGTGTAACCTCCTTGCCACCTGTGCCATCGTGCCGCTATTTCTCGTATTCTTTCATGTCGCCAACGCATATACAGGCCAACCTCAGCTTCAGGCCCACAGCGGTGACAGTAACGACACCCAGAACCGAACCACAACAAGACCGGAAAGCAAGGATCGGAACCCAAACGAATGCCACAGGAGGTGGGGGTGGGGGGGAGGGTGAAGGAACCCACTGCAACGATGCACACGCGACCCGCTCTCCCCCCCCCAGCCCTTTTGTTGATTGCCCCGCTTCCCATTTGGCATATGGCCAGCCACCGCCACCACCCTTCACCCACCATCACATTGCAGGGGTAGGCAGTGCTGCCACCATGCACGACGAGGATGACGACCATGACTCAGACGCATACACGAAGCGCTCGCGCTACAAGGAGCCGTTTCTCGCAGAGCTTATGAGAGAGGAGGAGCAGAAGCCCAAGCGGAAGAGGAAGGCCTCACCGAAGAAGCGCGGCTCGCCTGTTAAGAAACCTACGACCCCCCGCGAGCAGAAGAAGCCTCTGAAGTCCAGCAGCGGCAAGGCCATAGGCAAGGTTGTGGCGCCCCGTGTCGCACCGCGCCCCCGGCTGCCCTCGCCGCAGCGGGGGAAGAGCGTTGCCTCCGCCGCACCGGTGCCATCACACACCAAGAAGGGGAAGGCGGCGCCCAACACCATCGCATCCAAGGCAGCGTCCGCCCCTCCGCCTGCGAAGAAGGCACGCAAGGCAGACCCCGAGCGCATCTACATCAAGGCCAGCAGCGACGGCGCCAAGGTGGTCTTCGGCAAAGACGCCTCCCTCGGCAGGAAGAAGGCCATGCTGTGCAAACACCTGCACACCGCACTCAACGAGCTGCTCGGGTTCTTGGTGGATAAGGTGGCGGGGTGTGCCATCCTGGAGGAGGTTGAGTGCCTCTACATGCAGAAGCCCTCCCTGTGCTACATCGAGCTGTCCGATGAAGACAGGATGGTCTCAGTGCAGGCCAGCAACGGGCGGCGGAAGAAGGCGGAGCCCTTCGACCTGATGGAGCGCCTGCCCTACTACATCGCCACCCTGCTGCCCACCGCGCTGGAGCCCCCGCCGACACCCACACCCGCCCCTGCCGCCTCGCCGCGCGCCGCGAAGAAGGCAGCGCCGAGCGCCAAGGCGGAGCCCGCCAGCCCTGTGAAGGCACCCAAGACCCCGAAGGGTTCGCAGAAGGCTCAGAAAGCGCAGAAGGCGGCACCGCCACCCTCGACGAGCAAGCGGAAGCGGGCGGAAAATCGTGGCTCAGACTCGGAGGAGGGGGGGCGGTCGCCGCGCAGGCGGCTCGACGACGAGGAGCTGAAGAGCATCCTGTCCACCGTGACGAAGTCGCTGACGCAGGAGGTGACAAAATCGGTGACACAGGAGGTGACCCAGGAGGTGAAGACCCAGGTGCATTCCGAGTTTGTGGAGTTCCTCTCGACGCACAGCAAGCAGCTGACGGAGGCGGAGCAGATCATCCAGGAGAACAGCCGCCTGCGCGAAGAGCTGGGACACCTCCACGTCGAACACATGCGCGCGGAGGAGCGGGCACGCCAGGCATTCGAAGAGGCGCAGCGCAAGGAGGACGACGAGAGGGAGCTGGCTGCCCTCAAGGCTGAGAACGAGAAGCTCCGGCAGATGCGCGACTCGCGCAAACGGAAGACTGTCTGCGTCGAACGGTGCTCCAGATACCCACACGGCGTCAGGCTGCGCTCGGAACCCCTCGAGCACACCCGGTATAAAACTGACAAGTCAGGGCGCACGGTGCTCGTTGCGCCGATGATGGAGCTGACGAGGCATGACGAGGCAGGTGGTGAGGAGAACGGCTTCACCCGTGTGAAGACCGCCTCAGGGCACAGCGGGTGGGTGCGGACGAGTGCCCTGCGGAGCAGAACAGGCGACAAGATGCGCCCGCCCCCCAGCAAGTCCAACGCGAAGCAGCAGGAGCAGCCCCCCAGCGACCTGCTCTCGTCGCAGTTTGTGCAGAACCTCCCCCCGCCTCCGGAGCCCACGACACAGATTGCAGGTGTGGCGGATGAGGCGGAGGAAGGGGTTGCCGAAGGGGAGAAGACGCATGAGAGCATGTCGAACGCCCCGCAGCTCGGCAACGGGCAGCCCGCCACTTCGGTGCAGCACGATGGGAACGATGTGGGCAGCGGGAGCTTCTCCGGGATGGACGGGCTCGGGAAGGGCCAGCCCCGCCCGCCGTTCCCCACGTCTGACGAAGAGGATGATAATATGTCTCCGAAGATGGAGAAGGATGAAAAGGATGACGACCTCCTTAACGACCACGCTGAAGGAGGTGATCCCGTGCACGGCCCTGAGGATGTCCCCCCGCACCCAAGTCACGCCTGATCAGAGAGGGGCGCAGAGAGAGGGTGGGGTGAATGTCTGTGGGTGGTGTGTGTGTGTGTGTGTGTGTCGTGTGGATCCGCGGCACAATGCGCAGAAAGCGCTCTCCCGTTGGGTTGTCAAAAAGGGCAGGGTGGGGTGGAGGGGGGGGGGGGACGACCAATTCCAGGGTGTTGTGCACCAGTGTTGAAACAACGATGCACACCCTCCGCCTTGCCTTGCCCTGCCTTTCTTGCATGAGACGGTCGGTGGGGAGTTGTCGAAATCGTGCAGGGTGGCGGATCCTGGCCGAGTTCAAATCCCCGCGCACCATTGCCCTGCTCCTTGCCTTTTGATCTGGCGTCGGTGGTCCCACGACACTGCAACAACACGTGGTGTTTGGAGTGTCCCATGAGGTGTTGGAATATTGACCTCGCTCTGGTTGTGTGGAAATGAGTGGAGATGTACCGTAATGTATAGTGGCATCAATTTAGCGTGTGTTCGGTGTGTCGGCCCCTCTCCCCATCCCCTTTCTTACATTGAGTGCAGTTTCTTCAGTTCCGTTGGTGTGTGTGGGGGGGGGGGGGGGTGAAGGTGGGGCGGGTGTGGGGGTGGGTGGGTGGGTCGGTCTTTTTGGGCTCTTTTTTTGTTCACCCCCCCCCCCACTACCCACTAGCACCACCACCACTGCCACCACACCCCGTTTATTACTTTCTCCGGCTGTATTATGGTGTCAAATAACCTTTCCACTCCCCCCCCCCCCCCCAACCCCTGTCCCCCCCGACCCCCCTCCTCCCCCGGTATTTTGAATAGTGAAGGGATGTCAACTATCTCTGACACTCGCGATGTACTTTACTCTGCATTACTTCCCCGAGCGTTGTGCCTGTGTGACGTCTTGGTCAGGCAGGGACAGGTTGACTTCTGCCCTTCTCTGGTGGGAGTCGAGCGGGCCGTTCCAGAAAATTTATTCATCTATTTCGGGCCAGAGTTCAGCTCAAAAAGGAAGAAGTGCATATGGGGTGGAATAAAATCGCATCCCCACCCCCAATTCAATGCCGGGGGGTTTTCAAATTAACCATCCCCCGCCCCTCATTTATATTCCATCCCACCCCCCTCCTCCCCGTTGTTAAAATCAAGACGAACTGAGGTGTGTGGGTGTGGGTTGACGTGGCAGGGGGGGGGGGAGTTGGAAGCTTTTGACAGTTTCAGTGACATGCAGTGTCTTTCCAACAGTGGTTCCACCTTGGTGTTCCAACAATGGCTTCGCCGGCTCTGGGAGGGGGGGGGAGGGGCGAGGTGGGTCGGGGCGTTGAGGTGTGTTGGGGGGGGGGGTAGTGGAACACTCCGCCCTTAAAAATCTTGTCTCCCACACCACACCACACCCGACACTCCCCCGCACCTGCTGCTGTGGCAAAATCCAACCCCATTTCCTCTCGTGCCCCCCCCCCCCACCCCCCACCCCACCCCACCCGACCCCCCACTCCGTTGTATTCCCCCCTCCCCTGTGGGGGGGCCCTCCTCTATTGCTTATTTTGTAACAGAACTAGTTCCCGCAAAGGGGTCATACAGTGCCGTCGCAGACCCACATTGAACCTCTCTCTCTCGACCCCCTCCCTGACTCCCCCGCCCCCCCCCCCCCCGCCCCCCCCAGCTGTTTTTTTGTGCCGCAACGAAATTGACAGCTCGTTGTGTATTTATGCCTTGATGAATCCCCCGTCCCCCACCTTTCCCCACCCCCTCCCTCTAGAATAAAACAGTGAGAGGCTCAGTGCTCGTATCACCCGCGTTCAGCTCCGCGCTCCCTCCCCCCAAACCCACCCCACCTCAGCCCCCCCCACCAACCCCGGCCTTCTCTATCCGTCACGAGCTCGAGGGCTTGAGGGTTTGAGAACCAGTGCCCCCTTGATGAAGTTCGCCGAGGGTGCCGTGTCAAAGCCTCAGGGTCACACGGCAAGGCACTGTGCATTCACACGGCGAGATCACAGAGAAGGCGCCCTTGAAGCACGCATGCACTAAAAAGATGCACCTCAGTGAGGGTGGGGGCTTGCTGATTGACTGCCTGTGTGATACCTTCCATACCACAATGTGGCGTTCTTCTTCTTCTTGCGCCAGTGGGGGCTATAGGGAGATGGGTCCATAGGAGTGTGTTGGTGGTGGGTTTCTGGCATTAGCGGAAGGTGGGTGGGGTGTAGTTGCCTGTAGCAAAAAAAAATGAAGAAGTTTCGGCAGAATGAGGAAAGTTGTAATGGTTCGGCAGATGCAGTTTTATATACCATATGGCGTGTGACGGCGGCCTGGGTTCGCTAGCAGCGGCACGGCGTGGGAGCAGCCATGCGCATGTGGCTTTGGGGGGAGGGGGTGGGAGAGGGGGGGGGTGGGGGATGATGTCCCAGATGTATTCGCCATAATTTCCAAACGAAACAAAATGCAAAACCCCAGTAGTTCCACAAACAGTAAGGATGTCCTCATCCCTCTCCTCCCCCCCCCTTTCCCCTTAGCCCCCCAACCTATGTGCCGCACATCACATCGAGCCTTGGTGCCAGTGCCACAACAGTGCTTATTCGCAGTCTCTGCAATCGCGAAGCGTTGCCCTGTGGTGCATCCCTCGCAGCTTCTTTGACATCTATCCACCACACGGCACACAGGCGATGCAGTCAGCTTAGGGGCTGGCAGGGGTTTGACCCCTTCGACCTGAGAAATGGATGTCTTGGCTGTTGCCGGGTGCAGCCTCGGGGCGAGTGTGACTGTCAACCTGATAACAGAGCCTCTGGACAGGCTGGCAGTGGCACACCACATGCAGAAGGTTGACTACAGCGTCAGCCCAGGGGGCGTGCGGAAGATGACGAGTGTCGTTGGGACCGCAAGGCATCTGATGGACATCCAGGGCCCCTTGACCTTCCTCCCGGACAGGGCCAGGGTCGCCGCTCGGAGCATGCTGATTGCAGACGGGGTGCGGTTCACCGTTGCGGATGCCCTGCTGCAGCGCGTGTTCCCCCAGAGCCACCGCAACTCGGAGAGGTCGCGGTATTTCGCCAACCACGTGGCAGCAGGCGCTGTTGGCGGTGCCCTTGCGAGCATCGCGTCGTTTCCTCTGTCACCCCAACGGAACCCCCACGGGGTGGACGCCCTGACCGCCGCACGGTATTTTCGGGGTGTGCGCTACACAGTGACACCTGAGGCTGTGTACAGCGGGCTGTACTTCGGACTATTTTCCTTCTTCAAGCATCTGAACCCTGCCAGAACCAGGGTGCGTCGGCGCCAGGTGTTCAACGAGGTGGGTGTGGTGTCCGGCGATCTGATGATCGCGATGGTGACGACGTTTGTCGCGCGGTTTGTCTCGCAGCCCCTTTTCTTTGCGGCCGACGTGATCCGCTACCAGAACCCCGTGGAGCACACCGGGATCAACAGGAGATACACAACGCTCTACCAGACGATCCGCGCTGTCTCGCGTGATGTGGGCATGTTCGAGGTCTTCCGAGGCATCCCCACCGCACCCCTGCTCTGCACAGCCCTATTCCTCGTCACCTACGACTACTACAAAGCGAAGGTGCAGGGTGAGTATCTTTCGTCCTATTCCGAGTTGGAAGATGATCACCTGTCTCTCTGAGTGGCTGAGTGGCTGAAGGGGCCTCTGGGTGGCAAGATCTCGCCTGCTGGTGCCGCTGGCGCCAAAAAAAAACAGGATTAGAAAGGGCAGGTGTCAGAGGTGGCGCCCGCCGAAAAGGAGTTGTGCGGGCAGTGCCCGCGCGGTTCGATTCATTCGGCAGCAAGCCCCCCCCCCCCCCCACCCATAGCCCCCCTTTTGCTAATCCCAACCCTGGTTCCGGGTTTGTGTTGTGCACATCACATCACATCAGGTTGAGGTGTGTCATCCGTGTGTCCAGCTCCTGCCGTGGGTGAGTCACAGGGTTGCAGCACCGACCCGCATCCATGTCCCTGGCAGGCTCAATGGCAGGAGCGAGATATGATGTGGTCTTTCGGCCTCATGTTTCACACGCGGATGATGCAAGCCCCCTCCTGTTGTGCAGTGTGGTGGGGCAGAGATACTGCAAGGGCAGAGGTGCGTTGCCTTTGGGCTTGTTTTTGGTGGCAGGGATGTCTCGCTCAAGAGTTTTGCACACCACCTTCGACCACACCCTTGCGAAGGATATGCAGGTGACTTGTCCTCTCTGAGATAGGGTAGCGCGCAACACAGGTGAGGCCATCAGAGGTACAGCTCTGCAGGCCCGTTTTTTTTTGCCACTTCGCACCCCCCTCCCTCCCCACCCACACTGCAGGCTTGAAGGCGATGCGGGTATTGTGCCTTCTCGCAGAGGCGGGTGTGTGGCAATAACACGCCCGATTCCCTCATTCCTTCCCCTCATTCGTTTGTGAGGGCGGGCAAAAGTTACACAGCGCGGGGCCGCCATCGCCGCCAACCCAGGCCTGTTCAGCTCCTTTGAACTCACCATGCGGCCGCGCGTGCTTGCCATGGGGGTTGGGGTTGCCTTAGCAGTGTTCCTGAGCTTGCAGGGCAACTTACTCTTGCTCCAGATATCGAATCTCAAAACAGGCGCGGAGGCACGCCGAGGTGCCGCTGATGCCGGCACGACAAGCCGCATCGCCACAACCGGGGGTGATTCCGAGAAGGGCGAGCAGACATCCGAAGATGGCGGACGCGATGCAGTCAACGAAAGGGACTCTGACAGAACCAGCGACTCCACTGCGGCCGAGACCAGCCGTGGTGCTGAGCTGCCCACCCGGCAGGTCAAGGTTGAGCAGCAAGACATCACTGCTGCCCACCCGGCGAAGATCATGTTCTTCTGCATGCAGACCAAGAAGGCACATGCCTGGTGCAAGATGCTGCACAGCGCATCGTCTAACGGGATCCAGGTTCACCACCCCAACTTTGGGTCGAGTTACAAGCATGCGAAACGAATCGGGTGGGTCCTGACCTCGATAGCTTCGCTGCCGCCCGACACGGTGGTCTGCTTTAACGACGGTACAGACGTGCTGTTCAACGGGGGTGCCGAGGAGATCTTGCGCCGATTCGAGAGCATGGAGGCGAAGTGGAGGAAGAAGATCTTCTTCAATGCGGAGAAAAGCTGCTATGCACAGCAGGCGTTTCCCACCAGCTGTGGGGGCAAGTGCCAGTGGGCGTTGCGGAAGGCGAAGTGCCTCACGACCTACCGCAATACGGTGTGGCGCAACGGCACTGCGGATGTGCCGAAGTGGCGGTATCTCAACGCAGGCTGCTTCATCGGGAGGGTGTCGGCGGTGCGGGAGTTTTTCAACGAGGTTGCGAAAATAACATTCAAAGATTCTCCTGCCAACACACAGCTCCGCTCTGGGATCTGGTGCGACCAGTCGATGATAACAAAGGTTCTCCTCACGCAGGCCGCCGAAGGGCGCAGCATTGCGGGGCTCGATGTCGATAACCGCGTGTATCTCCCAACATACCACCTCCACCCGAGTGAGGACTTCTGCCCGTCGACCGGGTCTCTCCACACATGCCACAACCGTGATCACGAAGGGGAGGAGCCCTTGATATTCCACCTCAATGGGAAGAGCGAGTCTGCGCTTTGGAACCATAAACACGGAAAGGATTTCAACTTCGTATCAGATACAAAGAACTCTCATTACATCCTGGGGAAGCAAAAGTCTTTAGCTTCGCTCTGTTCATAGGCATGTCTTTGGTAACGGGTGTGACAGAAGCGGTGTGTCATGCTTGCTAACCCTTTAGAGGCAGGGTGCGTGTGGGGCCTCCCGTGTCTCCCCCTGCCACCGAAAAGTAAGTTTTAAAGAAGGAGGTTGGATCCCCAACGAAAGGCAGTGCGGGCCCTGCCCATACATCCCTCACCGTCCGCCCCCAAACCCTCAGGCTGGTCAAATGCCTGCGCATCGGCTGGGAAAGCGCTGCATCGCGCCATCTTTGCTTACGGATTGTGTTGTGAGAGGTGATTGCAGAATAGCGTGTCTTTTCGAGCTGAAAAATACCCGGTAGTGTTCGGTATCCTGCGCAGCCAACCGCCGGCAGCAACAAAGAATGCATCTTCAACTTGTACCTTTTTCTGCACGACACCACACACCGCCCGCTACCCCTCCCTCTTTTGTCTGCGTGCAACTCGCCAAATGCCGCCCACATATGGTCGCGATGTCGGGTGCGACGTCAGGCACACCTCACCAACCGGCAACCAGGACTGCACACCACATCCGAGGTTACACCACCCAACAATGCTTTCGTGGCAGACACTGCTCGTGCTGGCGGCGTGTGCGATCCCTGCAGTGGCAGGGGCAGCGGTGTGCGATGCCTACACCCCTGAGACCCCGTGCATCGCACTGGAGGGTGTGTGCTACAACGCAGGGACGTGCCAGTGCGAGACCCACTTCCAGAAGGCCGAGTGCCTTGTCGACCCCTGCTCTGTGAACAAGTGTGCTGATGGCTACAAGTGCCGCTCCAGCCGCTGCGGGGGGTGCCACCATCAGTGCGACAAGATCGAGACCACACCGGCACCTGCCCCTACTCCTGCCCCGCGTGTCTGCAACGCCTACACCCCTGAGACCCCGTGCATCGCACTGGAGGGTGTGTGCTACAACGCAGGGACGTGCCAGTGCGAGACCCACTTCCAGAAGGCCGAGTGCCTTGTCGACCCCTGCTCTGTGAACAAGTGCGCTGATGGCTACAAGTGCCGCTCCAGCCGCTGCGGGGGGTGCCACCACCAGTGCGACAAGATCGAGGCCCCGCCGGCACCCGTCTGCAACGCCTACACCCCTGAGACCCCGTGCATTGCGCAGGAGGGTGTGTGCTACAACGCGGGGACGTGCCAGTGCGAGACCCACTTCCAGAAGGCCGAGTGCCTTGTCGACCCCTGCTCTGTGAACAAGTGTGCTGATGGCTACAAGTGCCGCTCCAGCCGCTGCGGGGGGTGCCACCACCAGTGCGACAAGATCGAGGCCGCGCTGGCAGTGGCAGGGGCAGCGGTCTGCAACGCCTACACCCCTGAGACCCCGTGCATCGCACTGGAGGGTGTGTGCTACAACGCAGGGACGTGCCAGTGCGAGACCCACTTCCAGAAGGCCGAGTGCCTTGTCGACCCCTGCTCTGTGAACAAGTGTGCTGATAGCTACAAGTGCCGCTCCAGCCGCTGCGGGGGGTGCCACCACCAGTGCGACAAGATCGAGGCCACACCGGCACCTGCCCCTACTCCTGCCCCGCGTGTCTGCAACGCCTACACCCCCGAGACCCCGTGTATTGCGCAGGAGGGTGTGTGCTACAACTCTGGGACGTGCCAGTGTGGCTTCCACCCGCGTGTTCAGTGCTGGATCGACCCGTGCTGGTGGTCCCCGTGTGCGTCTGGGTACGAGTGCCGCCCCACCAACTGTGGTGAATGCGGCCACCAGTGCTCGCGGGTGTGAGTGCGTGTCTCTGGGCCGTGGCCCCCGTTGTTTACCCACACAGGTGCTCGTGTCGGTATCCGTGACGCTGCGCGTGTTGTCAGGACGGCCCTGAGTGATGTACCTCCGCTTCTTTCAGCGGTGTGACTTTGCCGGGGGCGTGAGGCTGGGCCTTGTGCATCCATTTGTGTCCGTTGGAGCTGTCGCCTTCACACGGTGTTTGTTTTTTTGCTGGTGATTTTTCATCTTATAGGTTACTTCTTGCCGCGGTGCGGCACAGACACAGTACCCAACAGGCAAGGTGCAGCCGCCCGCCACTGACACACGCACACTATGCGTGTTGTGGAGGCGTGCAGCTGCGCGAGAGCTCTGCGGGTTGTGTTGGTATCGCGTTCTCTTGGCCCTCGCATCCATCCAATTGCATGCGTGTGCCACTGGGTTGCGTGATGTTTGTGCGAGAGATCGTGTGTGCAGCATTGGATGCGGTTGCGGCACAAGCCGACCGTTCAAACACAAGCGCACACGCATCCTTCGCCATGTTTGCCCCCTCTGCGGACATTGTTTCCCTGTCCCTCCGCCCCCTTCCCCCCACCCCACACCCCTCTCTGTCATCTGGCATGCCCGAGGTCTGCTTGCGGAGCCGCATCTTTGCGAGAGAACGCGGCTGCCTCGGGCTGCCTAATTTTTTACCACAACAGGGAACCTGTCAGTGTCAAAAAGATAGTAGGCAGCGCTTGGGCAACAAATTCAACCTCCTCATCAGGCTGCGGAGTTGCTTTTGTTTTGCCCGGATTTGGCGCACAAACAACAGCCTTATCTTTTTTGCCCCACACTCCCTTGAGCCGACACGCGCCTCCATGCCCACGCCCAGCCCTTCCCACAGGGCCCGACTGGGTCGCTGTTGGCATGCAGATGTGTTGGACGCGAAGGGGTAGGTGGGGGGTGGGAGGGAGGGGGGCATTGTTGCGATGACCCCCTTTCCCTCCCACTGATTCTGCGGAGGAAACCATCATCTTGGTCGTCGTGACTTCTGCAGACCACATGCCCACTGCCCCCCCCTTAATTGACCCCCCTGTGCGTGCAGCTGTGCCTGTCATGTGTCTTGCACGTGGTGACCACTACCATGCCCCCGGACAGACCATCCACAAGACCCCCCCAAGAGACCCTACCGCCACCATGATTGCCGCCGCCGCAGCGATTGTGTGCACGGCCCTGTCGCAGCCGTTCGGGTCCCCTGCTTACTCGGGGTCGTACCCTGCATCCAACGCATTCGACGGGAATGTATACTCGATGTACATCTCGCAGCCTTTTGTGACCCCGGCCATCCTGGGCTACAACTACGGGGCGGCCCGTACAGTGACGTCATACACCATCACATACAGCAACGGCAACATCAAGACACGTTCCCCGAAGGATTTCGACCTGGAGGGTCTTGCGGCAGATGGGACGTGGAAGACGGTGGACCGCCGGCGTGAGCAGACGATCAGTGTGTGGGCTGCGGCCCGGAACAAGCTGAGCTACACAGTGGACGCACCGGGGGCATACACGAGCTACAGGATTGTGGTGCAGGACGACAACGACGCGCGCCCCGGGGTGGTGGCCTTGTCGATCGGCGAGCTCGTCTTTTCCTGATATCTATCGCACCGCACCACTGCATAATCGAATCCTGATCGCAACCTTCACCTTCGCATTCACGTTTGCGAAGTGTACCCCTTTTTCGTAAACATGATTCTCATGCATTCTTACCATTTTTTCGGCACGCTGTGAAGCGGCGCCAGATCGCACTGGTATCTGGTCACCAGAACCAAGAGCCAGGTGCGATGCCACAGGGGTGTTGTGGCGGAGCGACAGCCCGACACGCCTTGTCTCCACCTTTTGCTGCACCTCGCTGTTGTTAGTGTGCATGTCCCCTCCTGTTCCCCTCATGAGGCGCAAGTGTGTCCTGTGTTCTTGACACGTTGCCTGCATAGACGACCCCATCCCACCCCTCTTCCGCCGTGCCTGCCACCTGCTCTACTCGCAGGCACAGGCGGCGTGTGGCCATGCTGCCGCACCGCATGCGGTGCCGCAAGGTGTCCGGGGATGTGGTGTCAGAAATGGCGACATCTTCTCTGCCCAATTTGATTCCTGTTGCGATGTCCCAGTACAATACGTGGTACGGAAGGGCACCGCCGCCCCCGCCTTACCTGGGGCTGTGCATGGCAGTGCTTTGGGGTGATTTACCTTGCGGCGATCCATTCCCTTTGAGGCTTTGAAACCGCTGCAATGCACCCTGTCTCTCCGTGTTGACACAGCCCGGTTGGCAGTTGTTGTCTGAAGTCAGCGCCCCTGCCAAGTTGCGAATGCCCTTCTGAACTCCCCCACCTACAATGCTGAGAATAAGGTTTGGGGGTCCGGGACTCGGGACTTGGCCTTATTCTCAGCATTGCCCCCCCCCACCCCACCTTTTGTCTGCGTGCAACCCGCCAGAATGTCACCCGCACATGGTCGCCAT
The DNA here is from genome assembly GCA_963210315.1 of Rhynchopus euleeides. Classification (NCBI taxonomy): domain Eukaryota; phylum Euglenozoa; class Diplonemea; order Diplonemida; family Diplonemidae; genus Rhynchopus; species Rhynchopus euleeides. Next base: position 1,254,848 of record OY723275.1, read on the forward strand.
GTCGGCAGGCACACCTCACCAACCACTGCAGGGCAGGGTGCGACCTCTCACCCACCCCTTGGCTTCTCCCGATGCTGCAAGAGCAGCGATGTGCCGGCCTCCCGTCAGGCCGGCAGGGGTGGGCCCCGCCGCAGCGCGAATGGGGCAAGAAGCGCACCCGCGATGGCGGCGCTGAGGTGCCGCGAGCCTACGCCGCATCTGTGGAGGTGCACAAGCTGCCGGGGCTGTCCGCCAGGCCGCAGAGCGCAGGACCTCACAGGCCGCAGGCCGGCAGACACACCGCACAGGACGAGACGTCGAGAGAGCAGGGGGAAGCCACAACGCCGAGCACCGCGTGGTCCAACCTCATCCCGGTGAAGAAGAAGCGACCCCGCAGTGCCGGCGTGTCGCGCGGCGGGGCACCCGGGCAGGCAGGTGCCAGTGGCGGGCGCACGGCATTACATTCGCTGCTGCCCACCTTCGTGCGGTATGTGGAGGAGTTGAAGCTCACGCAGGACGACGTCCACTCCCTCGGCTTCGACCCTATGACCCGCATGCCGTACGGCATGCAGGAGGCGGAGGGCGTGCCGGTGTGCCCCCCGGCTGTGCTGTCGCAGGTGGCAGGTGTCGTCGACAGGCTGGCCAGTGCACGCCAGGCCACCCTGGAGGTCCTGTCGGCCGTCTCATCGCGCGACGTCCTCTTCGACGAGCTGGTCGCCTCCGAGACAGCCGGCGACTCGCAGGCCATGTCACGCAGGCTGGCCCCCCTGCTGAAGGGCGACGCCTCCACAGCAGCTGCCGCCAAGAAGATTGACGACTGGAAGGCGCAGTTCCGCAGGATCGCAGTGCCCCGCCCCTTCCAGTTCCGGGGGCGTGACTATGAGAAGGCGCTGCATCAGCAGGAGAAGGCGGTGGCCCGCCTGGCTGCCTCCCTACGTCAGCCCTGCGGTGGCGGCGAGACGCAGCCGCAGGAGCCGCCGGCAGCCAGTAGCATCCGGAGCGTGCGGAGTGGGCACGGCGCGGGGTGGGCACGGCACAGCCCGATACCACAGACCCCCCTCACGCCTGGGGGCGACGAGGCGGCAAGCCCTCTTGCTGGTCCAGCTGGGCCTGCAGCTGCAGCAGCCCCGCAGGACAGTGTGGAGGAGCTCAAGGCGACTGTGCCCATGCAGGGCGAGCCAGAGGATGTGCGGGATGTGGAGGGGGAGGATCGCAGGTGGGCTGCAGCGCTGAAGGTCCAGAGCGTGTACCGCATGATGCTGGCGCAGAAGCGTGCCACGTATATGCGACTGGTGGTGGATGCGGTGCAGCGCATCCAGAGCATCGTGCGCATGCAGATCGCAAAGCGGCGTGTGCTGTGGGTTCGCCGGCTCAACATATACGCCACGCAGATCCAGCGGATGTGGAGGGGCTGGCTCGCGCGCTCCAAGCTGCACCGTTGCGAATACCTCAACACCTGTGCCAGTAAGGTGCAGTCTTGCTACAGGGGGTACATGGCACGGAAACGGCTGCGTGCGTATATCCAGGACCACCGTATTCTGAAGAAGGCTGCCGTGCGAATCTCCCACTTCTGGAATGAGCACCTCGAACGGCAGCGGCAGTTGCTGTATGAGAGGCAGAGGAAGGCAGCGTCTGTCATCGCCGCCGTTTACAAGTGGTACCGTGCCAAGAGCAAGCGCCGTGCTTCACACCACGGGGTTACGCTGCAGAGCCCCGATGCTTCGGCGGCACCGCCCGAGTCCCCCGCCGAGACGCTGTGGCAGGGGACTGTGTCCCTTTCGTACAATGACCCCGACGCACAGAGCGACCTGCCCTCGGAGGGGTTGTCGCCTGCCAGGCGGACGTCCAGAGTAAAGTCACAGATGCCTGTGATCTGCGGTTCGGGAGAGGCCCTCTTCGGGCTGGCTGCCCGGGAGGTGCTGAGCCAGCCGCGCAGGTCGCGCATCGCAGCAGAGCTGCAGCCGGAGCCGCAGGCGGTGCCGCGCTTCTCCAAGGTGTCTTACTCCTCGCCTGCGTCGTCGGATCCCCCTGTGAAGGTGCTGTACACCGCACCATTCATCGACGAGGTGTCGGCGGGCGACTGGCTCGTGCTTCCCCCTTGCCCAGTTGACCCGCCCAGCCGCCTGCCGCCACTGCCGGAGCGCGTGCCGACCCCAGCAGAGCGCCTCACCCTGTGTGAGGTGCGTGTGCCCCCTCCGCTCGCGCGTCCGCTGCGTCAGGTGTCGGAATCCAATGCGCTGTCGCCCTACGCCGTGCTCGTGCAGAGCTTTGCCCGAGGCGTCATCAGCTCGCAGGTGTGCAGCAGCCTGCGGCGGGGGGACGCCCACCACCTGCGCCGCTCCAGCTGTGGGCGCATCCTCTGTGGCACCGACATCACGCCGCAGTCTGTGCCGCGCACACGTACCTCTGCCATCAGCTTTGTTCCCATTGACTTCGCAGCAGGTTCTCGGAGGCCGTCATCTCAGCCGGAATCAGTGGCGCCTCCGGACAGCCCCTCCTATGCGGCAACCGAGGCACGGGAACACCGCCTGGAGCATGTGCTGCGTGAGGCTGAGGCCCTGCAGGAGGCACAGCAGGCTGCCCATGCAAGTGTGGTGGTGGCCTTTGCTCTCGCGCGTGCGGCAGTGCAGCGCTGCTGCTGCCGTGCAGAGATGCGTCTGAAGGTCTTGCGAGAGGGGGCCAAGCGGCGGCGATGCGGTGCGCTGCGGATCCAGGCCTGGTGGCGTGCGGTAGTGCTGCCCACGCTGCGCTGCGATGCCAGCGCGCGTGGTCTCGCTGCCGTGGAGGAGCAGGCGAATGAGCTGGATGCCGATGTGGCAGAGTGCCTAAGGCAGAAGGGTGCTGTGGCTTGCATCGAGCGCTTCTGGAAGCGGCAACGCTCCATCCGTGAGCTGCACGACGGGTACATCAAACGCGTGGTGGAGAGTGAAGAGAACCTGTGCCAGGTGATGCGCATCCAACGCTGGTGGAAGTGGATGTACGCCTACAAGATCAACAACCCTTACAAGGAGGCCGCAGTGCGTGCGCGGATGAAGCGGGAACTTGTTGCGCTGAAGCTACGTCGCGAGCTCGAGCAGGAGAGTGCTGCCGTCATCCAAACAGTGTGGCACTCCTTCCTGCATCGCAAACGCACAACAGATATCGCGGCCATCACACAGCCTGCCAAGCTGCGTAGCGAGCTCCGCCTGGCATCTGCCGTCATCATCCAGCGCTTCTACCGCCAGGTCACCACGCGTGCCCGTCTCGTCAGTGCCCTGGAACAGCGCCGCAGGAACCTGGTGGCCCTCACGTCACAGGAGCTTTTCGTCGAGAAGATTACTACCATCCAAGCTGTGTTCCGCGGGTTCCTCACACGCAAGACGCTGAAGAGCAGCTATGCCAAACAGGACCTTGTCCGCCACAGGGCTGCTATCAAGATACAGAAAACTGTTCGGGGGTACACCGTCTGCCGCTGGTATTCTTCTTTCCACAAGATGCAGGAGAAGGCGCTCCGGGATCACATGGCTCAGCTGCGCAAAGACTTGCTGCAAGGCTGGCCCAACGACTTCCCATACCCCCTGAACTGACACTGAGGTGCGAGTGTGCTGCGCTCCGCCCAAGAGCCCGTCTCTTAATACCCGCTGCAGCAGGGTGTTCGTGCCGGCCTTTCTGGACCTGTTGGTCTCGCAGTGCAGGGGCACATCTTTTGGAAGCCTTCACGCCTCTCACCCGTAGATGTTATTCGCAGGGCGACAGTGTGCTGGTGTCGCCGATTAAAGACGTCAAAACCCATGATATCATGATATCATCGTGCTGGTGCTCAACATGCTGTTGTTCCAGCAAAAGCTCTCTGCTTGTATCCTGCCACATCACAGGTGGTTCACAGCAGAATTGGGGCAGGGTACCCTTGCCTCCCCCCATTTACACCAAATGATTTTCTCTTTCTTGCCATCTCTCTCTCCCCCTCTCTTCAGAGGGCAGCAGTGCAGTTAGTTAAAAGTGGCTAAAAGGACAGGGCCTGCATCCCCACCCACCCACCCACCCACACCATCTCCTATTCGCACCCAACCCTCCTTGGGGAACCACACCCTTCGCCCTACATCAATTTCCCGCAGAAGCGTTTGCCTCCAGATGCGGCATTGCTGCCTGGGGACACACCACCTCGAATCCTGATAGGTCACCTGCAGCCCCCTGTTGTGTCACAGCAATGCGTGACTCTCACCTTCTCTTGGACGGGGCGCAGTGCGGGTGTCACGGACCTTCAGAGGGGCTGGACGCGCTGCGGCGCGAGCTTCGTGCATGCGGGGAGAGCGTGCCGCATGAGCGGCGGTACATCTTCGAAGACCATCCTGTGGGGGAGATGCAGAGCGCGCTGCTGCTGCAGGTGGAGGGCAAGATGAGGCACCTCCGCACGTGCGGCGACAGCGTGGGTGCCTTGAGCGGCGAGGTGTCTGTCATGTCGATCCGGCGTGAGCTCGAGAGGCTCGAGGCGGAGGATTCCTCCGCACAGCGCCGCACGCGCGACGCAAAGCAGTTCGCCGCCTCCCTGCAGCTGCTGGATGCGGAGCACGAGGGGGCGGTGAATGTGATTGAGAGCGCACAGCTCATCGCATTCCGTGCCATCTGCAAACCATTCAGCGACGACCTTGCCCTCGTGTCTGCGAAGGAGAAGGCACGCCACTACTCCGAGCGCCTGGATTGCCGCCTCGAGGCCCACGAGACTGGCGAGGCTCTCTGGTTCTACAACGAGTCGCACCGTGAGATATTCGAGCGTGCGCATGCTAAAGTGGTTGCTGAGTTCGAAGAGCAGCAGAATATCCTGAGCAACCAGGATGAGCGCCGCGCCATGCAGGCGGCGGCGATCGACAGGATCTTCAAACAGGACACGGCGTATTTCGAGGCTGAGTCCGCACAGGTCAGATATGAGCTCACCGCTTCCGCGGAAGAGCTTTACCTCGACGACGACCCGTCCTATCAGCTGGGAGGTGGCTGAGCCATAAGGCGGCCCACAAAACATGCCCTCTCATGTGCTGCCTGCCGGCAGACGAGAGCCTTCCTCTGGGCGCACGCGGCAAACATGCCTGCTGCCTGTTGGGGAGGGGAGGGTGGAGCTGTGGTGTGCGTCATGATGTACGTAACCCACGCAGAGGCGGCAGGTTTGACGGAAAGGGTTGCGGCTTGCAGCCCAGGTTTAATCCCCCCCCACAAACCCCTCCAACCCCACCCCAACCCTCTTTGCTTGTCTCGGGTCGTTGCGAGGTCTGGGGAAGGCGATGAGCATTTCCATTCCACAGAATGGTATTTTTTTTGTGTGTGGAAGCGTCAACGCATACCCGGATGGGATCTTCCGTAGAGAACGAGGAGTATAACTGGTATTCACATTACCTTTCACCACACATCACTGCAGAAATGGGCGGCAAAGGGAAGGGTGGGAAAGGCAAGGGAGGCAAGGGCTTCAAGGGGTCTAAGGGGTCCAAAGGGTCAAAGGGATCCAAAGGCCCGAAGGGGCATGATGGCGGTGAGAAGGACACGAGGCTGAAGCGCAAGCGCCTCGATGAGGAGGCCCGGGTGTCCATTGTGAAGCGCGTAGAGGAGCTTCCCCTCGAACTCGCCGCAAAGACCTTCGCAGACCTGCCCCTTTCCGAGGCCACTGTGCGGAGCCTTGCGAAGTTTGGATACACAGAGCCGACAGAAATCCAGCGTCTCGCTATTCCTGCTGCCCTGAAGGGGCGTGATGTGCTTGGTGCAGCCAAGACAGGCTCAGGGAAGACTCTTTCCTTCGTGATCCCTGCCATGGAGCTGCTGTACCGTGAGAGGTGGGACGCAGAGGCGGGCCTGGGTGTGGTTGTGATCGCCCCCACGCGTGAGCTCGCGACGCAGATTTTCGAGGTGGTGAAGATCGTCGGCACGCACCACAACCACATCAACGGCGGGCTTGTCGTGGGTGGGTCGAACATCGAAGAGGAGTCGGGTATTGTGATGATGAACCTGATTGTGGCCACCCCAGGGCGTCTGATGCATCACATGGACAGCACCGTCGGGTTCGACACGTCTGCAACCAGGATGCTGGTGCTGGATGAGGCTGATCGCCTGCTGGACCCCGGTTTCAAGGAGACGTTGGAGAACATCATGGATGCCCTCCCGAAGGACAACATGCAGACGATCCTCTTCAGCGCGACCCAGACGAAGGATCTCGATGCGTTGACCCGTGTGGCGGTCAAGGACCCATACTATGTGTCGGTCCACAGCAACTCCCGCCTGGTGACCCCCAAGAAGCTCTGCCAGAACTTCAGCGTGGTCTCTCTGGAGAAGAAGCTGTCGTGTGTCTATGCTTTCATCAAGAAGCACACTCGGGAGAAGACAATCATCTTCCTCTCGACGTGCAACCAGGTGCGGTTTGTCTACCTTGCGCTGTCGCGGCTGCTGAAGAAGGATGGGGCCTGCACCATGTGCCTGACGGGGAAGATGAAGCCTCATCAGCGGAAAGACGTGTACGACGCGTTCTGCCAGAAGAGCGCCGCGTGCCTCTTTAGCACAGATGTTGCTGCGCGGGGTCTCGACTTCCCTAGTGTGAAGTGGGTGATCCAGGCTGACTGTCCCGACAGCGTCGACACCTACATCCACAGGGTGGGGCGGACGGCGCGTGCGGGTGCCAACGGGGCAAGCGTGCTGCTGCTGACCCCTTCAGAGGAGTTCTTCCTCAAGCGTCTTGCTGACCGCCGCGTCCGCCTGCGTGAGGTGCAGTTCAACCCGAAGTACCTCCCGAACCTGCCCTCCTTGCTGCGTGCGCTGAACGTGCAGGACCCTGAGTTGAAGGCAAACTGCCAGAAAGCTGTCGTGTCCTACCTGCGTGCAGTGTATTTCGAGTCCGATAAGGAGGTCTTTAATGTGCACAAAGTTGACCCCCTTGAGCTCTCAACTTCGCTCGGGCTCCAGAAGGCACCGACGTTGAAGTTCATCGAAGTGGGTTCCAATGACCAGAAGAACTTCTCGTGGGAGCTGCGCAACCTGAAAGCGTCGAGCCTCGCCGCGCAGAAGGCGGAGAAGACACGCAAGGAGAAGAAGTGGTCTTCCGCACACGCCACCAAGATGCAGGAGGAACGCGAGAAGCTGATCGACCGCGATGACGAGTCGGGCTCGGACGACGATCTGCTCGTGCGCCGCCCGGAGTGGTCTGACGCAGTGGAGGGTGCGCTGACCCGCGTGCCTGACGATAATGAGGGGGGGCACGTCCCTATGTCGAAGGGTGCCCTCGAAAGGCTCAAGAAAAACAACTTCTCCTACCTCCACCCCAGCGAGCACGTCCGCTTCGAAGGCGACAGCGATGATGAAACGGGGACACGCAAGACCCCCCAGGAGCTGGCAATGGAGCGCATCAAGGATAAGACGAACGTGGTGCTCCGCACCAACCCGCTCACAGCCGACGAGCTCAAGAAGGGTGAGAAGGACATCGTGGGGGACCTCCGTGGTGAGCTCTCTGCAGCCGATGTGAAGGACAAGCAGAGGCAGCGCGACCGCCTGCGTGCCGTCAAGGAGCAGAAGAAGCAGCGCCTGAGGGAGGAGCGCGGACATGGCAAGTATGCTAGCGATTTTGTGGGCCACACGATCCTGCCTTACTGTGTGGTGATAGGAATGCAGGTGTATTCCACACAGGTGGGGGTGTATTTTGTACACTCGTGTTTTGCAAACTTCATTCTGGATGCACCCCCTTCTTACCACACACGTCACCATCTTGCCCGTGCCTGCCTTTGCCACCATGTCATGAACGCCTCACCAACAGGCCTGTCCAAAGCGCTGTGCTGGATGCCTCAAGCGACGACGGCGACAGAGACATGGATTCCGATGACGATGAGGGTCCAGGCGTCGACTACAACCAGAAGGTGGATGAGTACGGCAATGTCGACTCGAGTGAGGATGACGATGACGAGGAGTACGAAGACCCTCGCCCGAAGAAGCGTGCGAGAGGTGCGTCTTCGGATGACTCATTGGTATGCAGATGAGGCAGAGGCTTTGATCAGGCGATTGCATGTCATGTGTCGACAAGCGTTGCAGTTGTGGGTGTGGGTGTCTTTGATTGGCCTCGAGAGGGGTTGCTGCGAGGAGCAGTGCTGCTGCCTGTGCCTTTAGGCAGGAGGGGGTCTGTGCGAACCGAACACCACCCCACCACCGCACGCACAGGAGGACCGCGAGCAGCAGGTGCTTGCGATGATGAGCTGAGGGGCGATTCATGATGGCGTTCGTGTCATTAGGCAACCTGTGCCGCCACCCTACCCCCTGCCCCCGTCCCGGCCCTTCGCCAGCACACCGTACACTATGCCCTGGCCTGTGCCTGCTAGGTGGGGGTTGCTTGCCCCTCCCCCATGTGCTGTGGAAAGCTATCAGTGGCCTGGCCCCTAGCCCCTCTGCGTGCCATGGCCGATCATCGTGATCAGTTTGTCTTTTCTTTCGTCCGTGCGCATGGAGTTCTGTTGATCAAAAAAAAAAGACAAAAGAAAAAAACGGAGGGAGTGGTGTATAGAATGGCGCCGGTGCCCCTCGCCCCACCCTCGTCCCGTGTTGGTTGCGCTCATCCATTAGTGTCATTCAACATAGGAAAGACGTTGTACGTTGCCTGGAGCCTGCGCTGCCACCAAGACCACACACCCTCAGGCATTTCGCAACAACAAGAACAAGACAGCAACAATGAGGGAGGTGATCTCTATCCACATCGGTCAGGCCGGTTGCCAGGTCGGTAACGCGTGCTGGGAGCTGTACTGCCTCGAGCACGGGATCCAGCCCGATGGCGCCATGCCGTCGGACAAGACGTGCGGTGTGGAGGACGACGCCTTCAACACCTTCTTCTCCGAGACGGGTGCTGGCAAGCACGTGCCCCGCGCCGTGCTGCTCGACCTGGAGCCCACGGTGATCGACGAGGTGCGCACCGGTACCTACCGCCAGCTGTTCCACCCCGAGCAGCTGATCTCGGGCAAGGAGGACGCCGCCAACAACTACGCGCGTGGTCACTACACCATCGGGAAGGAGATCGTGGACCTGTGCCTGGACCGCATCCGTAAGCTGGCCGACAACTGCACGGGTCTGCAGGGCTTCCTGGTGTTCAACGCCGTGGGCGGTGGCACCGGGTCTGGTCTGGGTGCTCTGCTGCTGGAGCGCCTGTCGGTGGACTACGGCCGCAAGTCGAAGCTCGGGTTCACTGTGTACCCGTCCCCGCAGGTGTCGACGGCCGTTGTGGAGCCGTACAACAGCGTGCTGTCGACCCACTCGCTGCTGGAGCACACCGACGTTGCGTGCATGCTGGACAACGAGGCGATCTACGACATTGCCCGCCGCAACCTGGACATCGAGCGCCCGACCTACACCAACCTGAACCGTCTGATCGCTCAGGTGATCTCGTCGCTGACTGCGTCGCTCCGTTTCGACGGTGCGCTGAACGTTGACGTGACGGAGTTCCAGACCAACCTGGTGCCGTACCCGCGTATCCACTTCATGCTTTCGTCGTACGCCCCGGTGATCTCCGCCGAGAAGGCGTACCACGAGCAGCTGTCGGTGGCCGAGATCACGAACGCGGCCTTCGAGCCCGCGTCGATGATGGCGAAGTGCGACCCCCGCCACGGGAAGTACATGGCGTGCTGCCTGATGTACCGCGGTGACGTGGTGCCGAAGGACGTGAACGCGTCCGTCGCCACCATCAAGACGAAGCGCACCATCCAGTTCGTGGACTGGTCCCCCACCGGGTTCAAGTGCGGCATCAACTACCAGCCGCCCACGGTGGTGCCGGGCGGTGACCTGGCCAAGGTGCAGCGCGCGGTGTGCATGATCTCGAACAGCACGGCCATCGCCGAGGTGTTCGCCCGCATCGACCACAAGTTCGACCTGATGTACTCGAAGCGTGCCTTCGTGCACTGGTACGTCGGTGAGGGTATGGAGGAGGGTGAGTTCTCGGAGGCGCGTGAGGACCTTGCCGCCCTGGAGAAGGACTACGAGGAGGTGGGTGCCGAGTCCGCCGACATCGAGGGTGAGGAGGACGTCGAGGAGTACTAGGTCCATCCAGTGACGAATTCGCAGCAATGCATAATCTGTGTGTTGCTGCTGCTGTTGTTGTTTTTGCTGTTGAAGATGATGTTGTAGTGCCTTTTTCCTGCACGATTCTGAGAACGCCAAAGTAGGCAAAATCAAGAGACCGGGGTGCGGGCTGCGAGGTGGATCGGCGAGAACCGGCCCCTCTCGCTCTCGCCCCCCACCCCCACCCCCACTCCCCACCCCGCCGCCACATGGCGGCATTCTGCGGCTCCGTCCTCCCCTCCTCATGGGTTGGAAAGAGCACGCACAAGCGCCATGCAGCCGCACGTAGAGACACGGAAAGCCAAAGACAGCCGCAGAGCAGAAGCTCAGCGGAAAGCCGCACCTCAACACCAGCCCAGGCTGGGCCGTGGAGAAGCTGGGACGGCCTTCTCAGCCTGGGGGACGACAGGACAGAGGTTGCGGAGATGAGAGGCAAAGTGAGCAAACGCAAAGTGCTCCTCCCCTCCCCGCCCGACCCCACAGGCCCAGAAGGCGCTTCCTTTGACAGAACAGATCGCTCAGCAGCGTTTCGATGTGTTGCACATCCACTCTCGGGCACCCTTCGTACAAACCAAATCACGCCAACCCCCAATCCTACAAGATTTCACTCTTTTCACCCACCCCACCCCAGCACATTTTTCTTCAAATTGTGCGATATTCAACCACCACACAGGAACGGCACTGCAGAGAGTGGGCACAATGAAGGTCGCTTTTCTCGGATGCGGGAACATGGGGAGTGCCATTCTCCGCGCCGTCATCGCAAACGGTGTCGTGAAGCCTGAGGAGGTGATCGTCCTGACCGCCACCCCCGCGAGCCGGGAGACGCTGAAGAAGGACCTCGGCGTGGTCGCCACAGGGTCCCCTGTCGAGGCAGTCACCTTTGCGGATGTGATCATCGTCGCCGTGAAGCCGCACATCGTCAAAGGCGTGATGAGCGCCCTTCACGGCGGGGGCGACATCGAGTCGAAGCTCTTCATCAGCGTCGCCGCGGGTGTCCCCCTTGAAACCCTCTCTCAGATGGCATCGGGGCGGTGGGCACGCGTGATGCCGAACGTGGCGTGCCGCGTGGGGCAGTCCGCCACAGCCTACTTCCCCTCCCCCTCCTGCACGGAGGCAGACACGCAGCACATCGAGGCCCTCTTCAACGCCTGCGGCGTCACCATGCGTGTGGCGGCGGAGCCACAGCTGGACGCTGCCACGGGGGTTGCTGGGAGCGGCATTGCCTACATCTTCCTGGTGCTCGAGGCGCTTGCGGATGGTGGCGTGCGTGCTGGCCTCCCGCGCGCCGTGGCACAGACCCTTGCAACGCAGACGGTGTTGGGTGGGGCTGCGATGCAGAAGGAGCTCCAGATGCACCCAGGCGTTCTGAAGGACACCGTGTGCAGCCCGGGCGGCACCACTATCGAGGCAGTCGCAACGCTGGAGAGGAACGGCGTGCGCTCCGCATTCATTGAGGCGGTGAACTCGGCCTTCACGAAGGCACAGGATCTCGGCAACAAGGAGAAGTCGAAGAAGTGATGCCTTCCCCCATCCCCCCACACACGCCGCGACCCGGGTTGTGACCCGGTTGCCTCGGAGGTGGACACCAGGGTGCCCTGAAGTCACCTTAACTGCCCCCCGTTCACCCCCCCCCCCCTGAATGGGCTTGCGCAACCAGGCATGTCGCTAAGCGTCGACCGTCGACCCAGTGATTTTGGGTTTCCCCCCCCATAAAAAAGCGTCGACCCAGTGGACTGGGTTGACGCTTGGTCGAGGCTTGGAGCGTCGACCTAGTGGAACTGGGTTGCCATTCAAGCCTGGACCAAGCGTCAACCCATTTATTACACTGGGTCGACGCTAACCTAGCGTTGGCCCGGTTACACTGGGTCGACGCTCACCAAGCGTCGACCAAGCGTCAACCCACTTTCACTGGGTCGACGTCGAAGAGAGTATGGTTTTGCAGGAACAGATGCTCACTACCGTGGCCTCCGGCGGCTGGGGGGCTCCGCCCCCCAGACCCCCCTGTGGCGTATGTCTCGTACTCAAGTCATTCGATTCCCATCAGGTCAGGGAATCCACCCACTCCAGTAGCCTCAGGAGGACGCAGCCAACTCACACAGAATCTGTACGCCCACAATGAACAGATGCTCACTACCGTGGCCTCCGGCGGCTGGGGGGCCCTGCCCCCCAGACCCCCCATCTCGCGTGCCCGTCTAGTAACCAAGTCCTTGCGCTTTGACGGCCGTGACATATCAGGGGGCAGCGTCGAAATCATGGTCCCGAAAGCCATTTTTTGGTTTCCTCCGGCACCCGACGGCGCGAGCGGGAGAGGAACCACGGAAGGAACCCAGCGCCTCACACCGTGCCCACCTAGTGGTCCACCGATGGGAAAATTTGGCAACAACACGAGCGCGCGCGAAGCGCGCGCGAGAAAAATTGACCCCTAGTGTTTTCCCCCCTGATCCCCCCCCAAAACAGGAGCGTCAACCCACCAAATCTCCAAAATCGAAAAGTTAGCGACAGGCCTGTTGCGCAACGAACACTTAGCATAATACAAAGAGGGGGTCTTCTCCCATCCTGTTAAAAATAAAGGCCTCCCTCCTGTGTGCACACCGTCTGCTGGCAACGCTGTGCATCTCGCTGATAGAAACGCTCCCCACGTCAGGCTTGTCGTCGTCGCTAAAGATGTGGGGAGGGGGGGGGGGGAGGGGCGCATCGGGTGTTGCTGTCTGCCCGATGTGTGGTTTTGCTAACACCATGCAGGCAGGAGGGCGTGCAGGGGAAGGGAGCACGGGGGTTGGAGGGAGAGGGGCCGGGCGCGGGTTATTTTTTTTTGGTGCGAGGTCTGTGCACCCGCATTATTGCCTGTGCCCACCCTCGCTTGGGTGCTCAACCCTCCTGGCCCTCTTCTCCTGCTGCTCTCTTGTTCTCTATTCCAGCCCCGCGCCTCTTCGTCTTGGGTGCATCGCATGCGCCCCAAAGCACGCACCGCCCTGTGGCTGCAGTGCCAAACGTATACACTCTCCGCCCGCAGCCCTATCTCGCGTGGCCCTTGGATATCTCCTTCCTTTCGGGAATAACGTGGCACATAGTTGGGACGGTATAGCTTGAGGCCACCCGTGTGGGGTGAACCGTCTTGCAGCCCCGCCCCCACCCCCACCCACCCTGCCAACCCCTGCCCTTTCTCGGCTGCTGGTGGTGGTTGCGTCGCTTTGTTTGCGAGAGATTCGCCTCGCCGTGTGGCTCTGTGCCTCCATCCCAACACCCAGCATTGCAGACGACACAGCGGCATCTGGGGGGGGGGGGGCACGGCATGGAGGGGCCCGCTCCCAAGCGGAAGCGTGGCGATGAGCCCGAGTTCCTCGCAAATGGGCTGCAGGAAGCTCTCGGTGAGGAGCGGCAGCGCCTTGCAGAACAGAAGCAGGCGGTGATCATGGCGCTGTGCCAGAAGCTGTCCGGGGGTAGCAGCGGGGCGCCCGGAGATGATCAGAAGAGGGCGGCGATGGAGTTCCTGGCGTCGACGCTGAGCACCAGGCAAGAGCCCCCACAGCAGCAGCAGCAGCAGCAACAGGTGGTGCCCCAGCAACAGCAGATGGTGCCCCAGCCTCAGATGGCAATTGCATCGCAGCAGACGCAGCCTCGGTTGCAGCCGCCGCCGCAGCTCCAGCAGCATTCGCAACAGCTTGACGCGCAGGCACAGATGCATATGGCCATGGCATTCTTCCAGCAACAGCAGCAACAACAACAGCAGCCGCAGCCCCAGCAGCAGCAGCAGCAACAGCCACAACAGCAGCTGCAGCAACAGCAGCCTCAGCCGCAACAGCAGCAGCCACCGATGCCGACGAACCAGCAGATGCAGATGGCGGCATTTTTCCAGCAGCAGCAGCAGCAACAACAACAGCAGCAGCAGCAGCAGCCGGATCCACAGCAGTTGCAGAGTGCCATCGCATTCATCCAGCAGCAACAGCAACAGCCGGTGCAGCAGCAGCAGCAGCAACAACAGCCCCCGTTCCCTGCTGCCACACAGCAGGGATCGATGACCCAGCAGCCGCAGCCGCAGGAGCAGCTGACAGGGCAGGGGGCTGCTGCCATGGTGGCCCTTCTGATGGCACAGCAGCAGCAGGGGGGTCCTGGTGCATCGCCCGCCGTGATGCAGATGCTTGCCTCCGCCCTCGCCAACCAGCAGCAGCCGCAGCAGCAGGAGCAGGCAGAACCGCCGAGGAAGAAGAGGCGGGATGGCCCACCGCCACCTGACGCCTTTGCGGAGAACCGGAAGTACGGCAACAAGGACTACGTCCCTCCTCACGAGAGTAAGATCGACCAGTACTACGCAATGCAGGAAGCGGCCTTCCGACAGGGGAACGTCCCTCCCATGAGGGGGAGGTACAATCTGGATGGGGCGAAGGCAACGGAGAAAATTGTGTCGAAGATGACGCACCACTGTTCGGACCTGGCAGACAACTACAACTTCGTCCCGTATGGTCTGCAGTATGAGCCGGACTTCCTGACATCTGAAGAGGAGAACATGCTGGTCCAGTACGTGGATGCGAACCCAGCTGCCTGGCAGACTGTCCTGCATCGCCGCACCCAGCAGTACGGCTTTGTGTTCGACCACTTGTCATCGACGCTGATCCCGGCAGACGAGCCCCTCCCGCTATACTGTGTCGCCCTCTGCGAGAAGATGCGTGCACGGGGCATCATCGAAAAAATGCCGAACCAGCTGATCATCAACGAGTACACAACTGGCCAGGGTATCAGTCCACACTTCGACCAGCACTGCTTCGACGATACGGTCGTCGTCGTGTCTCTGCTCACCGACGTCACAATGGTATGTTCCGAACGTTGATATGTCGACACGCAGCTTGATTGTCTTCCTCTTGCTTCCGACCCTGACACATCTCATGCTGCCACAGACCTGGATCAACATATCCGACTACATCGCCGAGCGGCATGGCGTGAAGAAGAAGAGTGGGCTGCTGACCCGCATCGAGGCCAGATCTGTGTACCGCTTTTCCGACATGGCACGGTGGCGGTGGCAGCACAGCCTCAAGGGCCTCGATAACGACCTGACCCCTGACGGGATGGGCACCCAGCGGCGGTCCCGCAGGATATCCCTGACGTTCCGTTATGTCGATCCCGTCAAGTGGGAGCATCGCCTGCATCTGCTGAATACGGGGCTTAATTCGCGCGAGGAGGAAGTTGAGTATGTTTCATGGTTTACTCCACATCTGGCAGTGCGCGCCGACTCTGGTGCAAGCCACATGCATGCCACGTGCGGGCTGCTATTGAAGGCCTGGCCCTGCGCGTAGCATGCTCAGTGCTCGCCCTGTTTTCCCTCACCCCCATGCCCGCACCACCCCCTTTGTCCCTTCTGCAGGAAGAAGCAGTGCGCGCGGCAGCAGCGTTTCGAAAGGAAGTATGGTGACAGGGACCATATGAGCGACCGCTACAGCCGCGACAATCATGACAACCGCTACAACCGTGACAACCATGACAACCGGGACAACCGCTACAACCGTGATGGCAGGGACAGCCGGGATGGCAAAGGCCGCAAGGGCGAGAAGGGCGGCAAGGGTTACAAAGGGGGCAAAGGCGACAAGGGGAGCAAGGGTCGCAAAGGGGACAAGGGCAGCCGGGCAGACGCCGAGCAGTCTCAGCTGTCGGGTACGCCCATCCGCGCTGGGCAGGAGATGAGCAACGGCGGGAACGGCCTCCTCAACGCCGTGCTTGGCGGTGGGGGAGCGCCACCCCCGCCACCGCCGAGAGACCCGCCACCCGCTGCCGCCATCGCCGCCGCCGCCGCCGCTGCCGACAAGCCCGAAGGGGGGAGGGGTGTCGCAGCGCCCGCAGCCCACCACCCGCCCAGCCTGGGCACCATCCGCAAGCCCCCTCCGTTGCAGCTCCCGCCGCCGCCACCCCCGCCTGGCAGCGGGCGTGGGCGTGGCCGGGGTCTGCCGGCGCACCCGCCGGGGCTGCTGTCCTCAGGCCCTGCCCCGCCGCCTCCGCCACCCGCACCCCCCGCAGCGGAGCACCGCCCCATGGCGCCGCCGGCACCCCTGCCCCGCATGGCACCCAAGGTGCAAGCGCCGACTCCCCGCGCGCCACCCAGCGAGCCTTTCCCCTTCACCCCGCCTGTCACGCCGCCATGCGCTGTGCCTCCGAAGGCATCTGACGAAGGCGCCGCGCCGCCCGCGGAGACCACCGTGTAGGTGTGGTGGCGGGTGGCGGGGTGTGTGTGATGACGACGTCACGCGGGTATCCCCTGCGCGGCGTTGCTTTGTTGGTGTCGTTTTGATTTTGTGCTGTGCGAACCGGGGTGGGGAGGTTGTGAGAGATGGGAGTGGGGAGACGAGACGGCGCCGGTGCCGGTGCCCTGGGAGTGGTGGGGGGAGTGCACCACGGTGGGATTCGTGGTCTGGATAGCGGGGAGTGGCAGTGCCTGGCTGGCTGGCTAAAGGAACAGTGCGTTTTATTCCGCGCGGTGCATGCGGTGCAGGGTGTGGGCATCGCCAGATTCGCATGTGTCAGATGTTCGGTGGCACGTCCTGTCATAACCTGTATCTATTAACGAAAGAGCTCTCGGAATAGTTCCTTGATTACGTTTTAGTGTGGAGAGGGGGTGTCGGTGCTGTGATTCTTGTGTCAATACTGTGCCAGGCGCGACACCCGTTCTGTTCGGGCGCTCAATTTTCTGCATTTTTTTAGAGTGAAAAGCTCGCCCCCTCTCTCAAGCCACTGTTCCTCCTTATAACTGTGAACCGAATTATCTGATAGCCAAGTGGGTTGAAGCGAGGGGGTTGTAGCAGGATCCCCCTCCCCCCCGCCATCTGCACAGCCCCCCTAAATCTGATCATCCTTTCCAGTTCTTGGCCACCTGCTGCCGACCGGTGTGCGGTAAGGGGGCGGTCCGACTGCATGTGGGAACGAAGAAGTGCGAACTTCAAAACTCACACAAAGACTGTTCGTAAAACTCGATGCCTTTCAGTCCGGGCGTCCTGACCAGCCCACCCCCACCCATCTGGATTGTGTGTTGCAGATATAAGTTGCGTGGGCCCACTGTGGATTATAATGCCACCCCCACTTGCGTGTGTGCGTGCTTGAGGTAGGTTTTGAGGGTCGCGCTCAGGTGGGGGGGAAGAGCGAATATGAAAGAACTGGCGTTGCCCGTTGCGGTGGAGGCACGGGGTGTGCAGTTTGATCCGGTATCTCTTTCTCGTCTGCATAACGGTTGTGAATGGTTTGCCTTAGTGTGGTGCCTGGCATGCAACCTTCTGGTCACCTGCCTGTGGGAAGACCCGGGTCGGAGGGAAGTTCTCGGCAATATCTTAACTGATTTATTTCTAACCCTTGTGGTATCACACTGTGGTTCCAAGACCCACCAGCCAGTGCGCGCTGAGTGGATTAGTTGTTTTGCCTCTTCTGAACCCATGTATGTGCAGCCGCATATATAGGGTTCCGCCCAGCTCTCCAGCACCTCCCGTTGTGGGATGTGCTTTTGTTTTGGCTGACACGCGATCGGCTCAGTTGCTGCTGAGTTGGGCCGCATTCGTCATCGGCCCAACCCAGCATGGCGATTTGACAAATCTGACGCGGGATGCATCTTCCAGCACAGCACCCGGCGGGTGGGGTTTTGATTTTTGGCATGAATTGCAGCAGGGTTTCCGGTCGTGGTTGTTCCTGGTGACATTTCGAGCGCTGGTGATCGCCATGCGGTCAGCCGGCAAGCCGACAACCGTGGCTAATCCCGAAACGATGCAAACCGTTGGTGCTTACAGGGCGCTGTAACTTCCGTGATGTGTGATGGATTTGTGGCTGTCTGGGCATGCAGAATATATCATTGGCCCTTTTGTGATCTTGCGGCAACAATTCATCCGAGAAGTGAATATCATGGGAACACGAAGCCGTGTTCCCATGCGGCCGTCCGAGTTCACTTCTCCCTGCCGGTCCCACCATGAGTCACGGAGTGGGTTCAAAGACATGATGTGTCACTGGCGCATCAGCATCCGACATGTTCTGCTGTCCTTTGTTGGGTTGCCTGCATGCAGGAAGCCCCATCGGTGTCATACGGGTCGCCACACCTCGGAAGAGCCCTGCTGCGACCAGCAGGACGCTACACGAGGAGGGTTTCTGGCCCGAGGTTCGCATCTGAGGGGGTCGTTCAGGACCCGTCGAAAGCCCCACACCAGGAAATCCCGGCGGTGTCATTTCTGATTCCAAATCATGAGTTGGGTCCCAAAACGTTTTGTCAAATTTCCTCGGAACGTCTCAGGCCCTATGAAGAGGGCGAATTCTCAGTCATGGCGAAGCTTTATAGATACCAACGCAACCGCCATATGCATCTTTCTCAGAGTGGTACCCACTTACTTGCATGTGCGTGCGTTATTGGTGTGCAAGGCTTTGTCTCTACACGTTTTCTCAGGTTTTAGAAGCCAATTGTCTGTAGTCTTCAGAATGTACTTGCACTCTCTGGCAATGATACATCTCGGACGAGGACTGTTTGAGTTTTTTTTGTATTTCAAGAAGTACGTGAACCTCCTGTTACAGTCCGGAGGGCCACGAGATAAGAGAGTCCGCTCTGTTCAGATCTGGGACAGCCTCCTGTTGTTTACATCTCGCCTGGAATTGAAGGGTCCCATTGGCAGCGTCTTTGCCGAACCAATGATGCTCTTCATTTTCGGGTGCCGATCAGCAGGGGATTCCATCCCACTTATATTTGTCGAAAATCATGTGGGCTGTTTCTCGCTGGCGTTCTAGCGACAGAAATTTCTGAAATAAACTCTCAGTGGCCCTGCACTCTGGGTTGATTTTGAACCCTCTTTCGTCATGGGGGGATGCACCACTGGCCCACACCAAGATAGGCCCAGCTTGCTTGTGTGGGTTGGTCGTGGTGCCAATGATATCCCTTGTCTTTTCTTATCAGAATCCCGTTGCTCTGATCCAAATCCAAAGGCCTCGGGAGGTTTGACGCCTCAGAGTGGGCGTTCCAAGCCCCCGTATTTTCCCAATCTTTTGGAACCCTTTTCCCCACACTCAGCCGACACCCAACGAAATATGAGGGCCGACAACACCTGCGGAAGATGATACCCACACCTCTCGAAGTACTGCCGGTTGCGGTTGGGCTTGGGGTGCATGCAGACTCCCATCTGCTGGCTGCTCTATTCCATTGGCGCCCCATGCGTGCACGGCCCCCTGCAGCCGGCATCAAGCCACGCCCACCCTTCGTTGGAGGGGCGTGTCGAACAGGGCAACGGTCCCTTCTCGGCAGCCCTCCGTGTGAGAACGAGAGTCGTCTCTCTGGGTGGCCAATATCGCATGCTTTTGCGAAGCCGTACACAGCATGTCACATAGAATGTCATCAGGCATTCCTTCAGACACCACGTGAGTGCGCCGTATACACAACTGGGGCAACCCCACCTGACTGCATCGGACCCAGCTCGAAAGGGCCCTTCTGCCGAGAAGGGAGTCCCGCGCAGTCCCTCCCTGCTGTTGTGTTGTCGGCATGATGCGCCCTTCGGCTTCAGAAGAGCGAATCGGTGCATCGTAGCCCCTTGTAATTTCAACGGTTCCCGGTGGAAAAAGAGCTCAAGTTCAAAGAAAAGAACGAATCGCAAAGAAAGCAGAAGCAGAGGGAGGCATCTACCTTCCCAACAATACCAGACAATCCGCTCAGAAGAGGAGGGTGTGCAGGTGTTGGGAGAAAGAAGATGCGTGGTTGTCTTGCGGCTGAACGGAGAGGGTGGGGCGTTTGGAACGAACAGATGTGGAGTGGAGGGGGGGGGGGTGCGTGATGTTTGCTCTGAGCGGCACCCTGCCACGTGAGGGGTGGGGTGGGGAGGGAGGGCGGGGCACCAAGCGCCAAGAGGGGACAGCGACGAAGAATGGGGGTGGGGTGAAGGGGGTTCTTGTCTGGGGTCACGCCATGCGGGAGAGGGCGGTTGTTGGAGGCGAAAAAATTGCCTTTGGATCTAGCCTCGGGACACCGGGGTCTCCTCACGCCGCATGGCCACACCCCACCGAAGGGTTCAGCACACACAAGCCGCAATGTCGCAGAGCACACTCGGATCCGCTCTTATCCGGAAGGCATCGCGTGTCAACGCGTGATAAACTAATGCCGCCAACCCCCCCCCCCCCCCCCCTCCAAGTCCCCCCTCACGGTGGCCTGGTCAGACCCTGACCAGGTCAAAACCTGGTCAAATCTTGACCAGGTATGACCTGGTCATGACCATGTCATACCTGGTCATGACCAGGTCATTTTCACCCATTTTAACCGGGGGGAACATGTTGAGTGGCCAAGCAGGGGGGACAATTCGCATATTCCGGACTCTCTCCGGCCGTTGTGGAAAGTATGAGTCAAAAGGGTTCAACCATACCCCGAGTCGAGAAAGAAGTCGAAGCTTGAATCATGTTGGGCACAAGGGGAAAATGGTCAAAATTGGCCCAAAATTACCAATAAAATATGCTGCAGTGCAGGGGGGTGGCGGGGGAGGGGAGGGTGGGGTCGGCGACGAAACTTGATGATCAGCAGCTTTCTGCCTTCTTCCGCTTCTTCACATTCTTCTCCTTCTTCCTCTTCTTCGGGATCTTCGTTGTCGTCGTCGGCTTCACAGGCCAGTGCTGCCTTGCGTAACACGCCGTCCTTCGCATCCTGGGTGTGGATCGGCGGCTGCTTGTCGCAGAGGCAAATACGGAGACCACGCGGTTTGTTGCAGGCAGCATCGCCAGTCAGTAACCAGCCATCGGAACACTTGCCGAGCGAATCGATCGGGCCGACAGGGGTTACTCGACTGCTACCGAGAGCCCTGAGACGGTGCCGAAACGAATCGAAGTTTTTCATCCATACGGGACCCGCTGTCATGCACTTCCCGCACAACGATATGACATTGTATTGCAAGAGGGTACACGAAGATTCTTGCGGGGTCGTTGCCGAAACTGGCATAGTTTGCCAGCTCGAACACCATCAGGTCCCTCTCCCGGAAACAAGCAGATGATTGTCCTGGCCCGCGATTTCCTCTCCCCATTCTCCCTCTCGAACGCTTCGTCGGAGAGGTGGCAGTTCTGAGGATCCTGAGGGTCCTGAGGCATTCAAGGCAGGGCACTCCCTTCTCCATTCTTTTACACTCTTTGAAAAGTGTCACAATCAGATGTGGTCAACCGTTACGGCACTGCCGATGGGACTCTCGTCCTCTGGCACGCCCGCTGGTCGGGCTTCTTTGTCACCACCGCCTGCCTCATCACCGCGTTCACCAACTGGATGTCGATGGTCACGACACCCTGCCCCTGCGTTGCCTGTGGTGTTGCCCCCACCGCCACAATGAACGGATCCGGAATGTGAAACGTTCGGGCGTGCAGACCATTCGGAACCTCGCTCTTGTAGGGCAGGTCCCTCATGACCGTGACAGTCATGACCGATCCGTCGAGGACAGGTGGGTGCTCGTCGGGCACGTCAGCTCCCGGACCTACCTCTACGATGATCCGGTAGAAGAGGACGTCTGCTATCGAATGCCTCCCCATCTGCGTGATGGGGGGGGGGGTTCGGGGTCAGTTGTTTTTCAGCTGCCTTCGAAGAAGTACTGCCCACCGCGCTTTGAGCGGTGGGCAGCCTCTTCATATCGGTTCCCAGCACCTCATCCGAGCACCCCGCTTCCGTCAGCACCTCGTACTCAGACGAGTTCTTGTCGGCGCTCGTGAGGCGCTTCATGCCGCCTCCGACGCGCGTTGCCAGAGACACGCATGGAGTAGACTGCGGGCAGTGTCCTGGCCTTCTTCTTGCCGGCCTCTTCACTCCGTGTCAGCTTCCTGCCCCACTCCTTGTCAAAGTGGGTGGTGCGATGGCTTTTCAAACAGCGCCGCGAGGCTGCTGTGAAACAGCTCGACGCCTTCTGCGTGGCCTGGGATGATGCAGACCTCCTCGACATTTTTTTGGGATACCACCAGGGGGAGGGACCCGGTGTGAGGCACTTGAGTGCGTCCAGGCGGGCAGGGAACCTGGGCAGGGGGCAGGGGGCCTCATTCCTTTTTGGTAATTTTGGGCCAAAGCTGCTGATCATCAAGTTTCGTCGCCGACCCCACCCTCCCCTCCCCCGCCACCCCCCTGCACTGCAGCATATTTTATTGGTAATTTTGGGCCAATTTTGACCATTTTCCCCTTGTGCCCAACATGATTCAAGCTTCGACTTCTTTCTCGACTCGGGGTATGGTTGAACCCTTTTGACTCATACTTTCCACAACGGCCGGAGAGAGTCCGGAATATGCGAATTGTCCCCCCTGCTTGGCCACTCAACATGTTCCCCCCGGTTAAAATGGGTGAAAATGACCTGGTCATGACCAGGTCAGATTTGGTCATGACCTGGTCAGATTTGGACCTGGTCAAAACCTGGTCAGTCAGCTGACCAGGCCACCGTGCTCGTTGATTATTTCGCCGCATCACCGTGTCATCATTTTGCAACCACACGTGTTCTCAACGTTCCATCCCGCCCATTCTTCCACAGGATGCGCTGATCCAGCTGCATCGCAAATTGAGATGTCAGCGCCTGCAGCTGGCCCAGGCGTGCCCTGCACGGGGCTTTACACCATGCAGATCCGCTTCAACTTCATGCGACATCCTGATGGGCGAGGAAGGGTGAACGCCGAGCCGGGCGACCTCCCCGCTTACAGCATCAAATGGAAGCGTGGGTCTAAGAAGGAGAACAAGGGGGTTATTGGGCCTGTGTCGAAGTGCACGGCACGGGGGGATTATTCCTTCAACCAGGTCATCGAGTTGGAGTGCACCATGACCCGCAAGAGCGACACCGACATCGAGAAGGGGTGGGAGTTCAAGTGGATCGAGCTCGAAGTGCGGGAGCACAGCCTCGACGACGACAACAAGGAGAGGAAGAGGAGCCTCTTCGACACAGAGTTCAACCTTGCCTCCGCACTGCCTCCGCAGAAGGACATATCCCCACACATCCTGCTGCAGCGGGGAGACGGCAAGCGGCAGGAGTGCTCCTTGTCTCTCTCTATAGGCTACCGCCTGATGCGGCGCGGGGAAGGCGAGAAGGCTGGTATCAACAAGCTGTTCGTCTGCGGGGCCCCTTCGGGCGTTGCGGCGCACGGCAAAGGCGGCGGTGGGCCTTTGGAGAAGAAGACGGCTGGGGATGACTCCAGCAAGCGGAGCCAGTCTCAGCCGTGGTGGCGGTGTGGCGACCTGAATGCGGCAGACCCGGAGGGCAAGCCTGCGGAGGAGAAGACGGGGCAGAAGCGGAGCAAGAGCGCCGGCGGCGGCGGCGAGTGGTGGCGCTGCGGGAACCTCGATGCGGCAACACCCCCGTCGGGCAAGCCGCCTCCCGTGGAGAAGAAGGCGGAGAACGGGGGTTCCGACCGCAAGGTGCAGTTCTCCGAGAAGGTGGATATGAAGTTCCTCACCAGCTCGGGGAGCGTTGTCAGCAGCGACGGCACTGGGGGTCAGGGCGGTGGCAGCGGTGGTGCTGCTGCTGGTGCCGGGGGTGGGGGTGCCGGGCAGGACGGGGCGTCGCCGCAGGGTGCGGGGCCCAACTCGCCCGACGACACGGAGGAGGAGGTGCTGTATATCCGTGACGAGCAGGAGGGCAGCAACCCTGATCTGAATAACTCCGGGAGGGGTGGGGCGCCATCGGTGGCGTCATCTGGTGGGACCATCCCGCTGACGCCGCACCTCTACACGCGGCGGCCCTCGCGGGGGGACAATGGGTTCCTGCGGTCGACGCAGCTGCCGATGTCGAAGCCGTCTCCGAAGAAACGCCCGTCGCGGATTCCCACAGCAGTGTCGACAATCAGCAAAAGCCTGCGTCTGAAGAAGGGTGGTGACCTCGAGTCGCCGAAGAGCGGGGGTAACGTCGAGCCGCAGGAGGCGAACCGTGAGACGGTGTGCAACAAGCAGGTCTTCTACCACGAGGTGGATGTGCGTATGGTGAAGCTTGGCGGTGTCCTTGGTCCCAGCGATGACTCTGCGACGCAGCACGCGCGTTCCGTGTTGGCCTGTCCGCAGTACTTCTCGACGGTCAGTACTGTGGTCAACGAGGCGGACCATGCGACCTTGGAGGTGGAGCTGGGTGAGCTCAGCATACCCCGTCTGTTTACCCTCCTCTGGGGCTATCACACTGACTTCCCCGTGACGGTGCATGCCCTGCTGAATCACAAGAATTTTAAGGCGAGTCGTTGGGACATCAACGATGACAACCCCCAGATATTGAAGTATGTTGCTGCGGCGTTGATGTGTGCCGGTTCTGATGTGTCCGGTGGCCCTGCTCCGTTCTGTGTGTCTCGCTGCCTGTGCCTGATCCCGTTACACACCCTGCTTACAGGTGGTGCGGGTCGCAGTACAACAACTGGGTTCAGTCGGAACGCAAGATCATCGGCGACAAGGTCCCCATTGTGGAGGACGCCTACTTCGCCACCTTCAAACTCGGGGTATGCCTTGCCGTGCCTGCACTTTCGAACAGCAAAAGGCCTGCATGTGGGTGTGGTGGATCAGCCCCACCACCGCATGCCCCAAGTTTTGTGCCAGCAAGTGCCACCACGTTTCCACCGACACACCACTCCCACAGGACATGGCGAGCGTGCTGTACATACACACTTCACAACGCGCTAAGAACAGGGCCACCGGGCCTCGCATCGAGACTGTGTATAAATTCTGGACGAACCGGAAGGGTGTCATCCTGATGGACATGAGCAGCAAGCTTGTGGGCATCGACAAAGGGGCGCTGTCGCGGAAGATGAAAAAGCGTCTTGTGAAGCGTATCGAGAAGCAGCACGAGGTGGTGGCCTGCCGTGCCGTGCAGAAGGCGCAGATCTACTTGATGCGGAAGAGCATCCGCCCCAGCCTCGCCATGTCGAAGCGCCTGAAGATTGGCGTCACGGGCGAGAAGAAGCGCGCCCAGATTACCCTCACGCAGGAGAGGGCGCGGGAACGCCTGCGGAAACACGGTGCGTCAATGGGGACGCTGGGCATCATCACCTTGGGGAAGTCTGGTGCATCCCTCTACAACGTGAGGGTGCGGCGGTTGGGGAGCTACTTCGAGAGCACCGGTGGGAGTGCGGCTGACCCCGCGAGGGCAGCGCAGGCCGCCAAGGCAGCCCCGGAAGATGCAGAGGATGCGAATAGCAACAAGCGCTGCCGCATCGCCGACCTGCCCTGGAAAGATCTGGGCGATGTGAATACCGTCGTCAACGAGGCGCTGTGCCTCCGCAAAATCGACATCATCCACGAGCGCCTCAAGGGGTTCACGACGGGGAACGTGCAGCGCGAGGGGTTCACCCAGATCCAGGTGCAGATGATTATGCGGGTGATGTCGGCGTACCCCAACAACAACCCGCAGGGGGGTGTGCTCGAGGCCTGCTTCTCGCTGATCCAGATCGTGTGCTCTGTGTCGCTCTTGGTGGTGCTGGAGACGCCCAATGCGGTGGATACCATACAGGCCACCTGGCGTTGCTCCGGGTCACGCTTCGCAGGACTGTCGAAGTACGCCAGCCTCGTGGAGTCACTCCAGAAGTACCAGGCGAAGCGGTCAGACTCTGCGAAGCAATCCTCGGCAGCAGTGTCGAAGACGCTTCTCAAGCACTACAACATCACGGAAGACGTGCTGGAGAGATTCAGCTGCTCCCTCGTCACACCGCAAGGATCAACCAGGGGTACGCTGTACATCACCAGGTCGTGGCTCTGCTTCAGCGCCCAGTCGAAGCGTGTGATGATCTCGACATTCGACATCACGAAGGTGAGTGTGAAGCGGTGGCTCCTGGGGAGCACCGTGTTTGTCCATGCAGAGAACAGATGCATCGACCCGCTGGATTTTAACAACCCCCACAAGCAGTCCAGCGTGTTTGAGTTCTCCGTTCTTTTCCAAGGGAAGGTCGAGGCGGCTATCATGTCAGTGGTGCGCGGTGGTGGCAGGCCCCGTGTCCGCGTATCCCAGCAGATTGATGTGTGAGGCGGTCTGAGTGTGTCGGGTGGGTTGGGTGGAGCCACCCGAGGAGGCTTTCATATTCTTTGAGGCCCAGGCCAGCCTGCCGAATGTTCTCGTCGTTGGCCTCATTGTTCTGATGGCTTCCGACCCGCCGCACAGCGGCGTGCTCGGGTCGTGAGGATCAGTTCAGATCAATGAGTGCCTCGTTTTCCAGCCAGAGCAGCTACCATCCCTTCTCATACACAGCTGCAGAACAGGCTTGTGGTACCAGTCATTCATTCGTGTGCTTCCTTGAAGGGGATCCAGGTGTGGCATATTTATCGTCATCCAGTGCGTTGCTGGAATCACGAATGTGCTGTTGGTGCCCAGGGGATGCCGTACTGCACGGCCCTGTCGATGTGGGGCATCCCAAGCGATGAAATACGTTTCGTGAACACGCGGTGCTTCTGGTGTGACTCCTTTAGGGGTGGGGGGGTATGGGTTGTGACAATGTTCCAGTGTCCCAGTTTGGCTATGATCCGATATAGGCGGAAACATGTCGCGTGCCTGTGTTCATGTCATGTGTGCTCCTCACCCGTGGCACCAGAGTGCGGGCAGGCGAGCACCACGCCAACGCAAGTAAAGAATCCGATGGCAAACGTGCAGAACGAAGCGCAGTGACACGTGTTTTGAGCCAACACCCATCCGGCTACACTTCTGATGTGTATTGTCCCTTCCAACACAGCTGAAAGTCTCTCGTCCTCCATCCTATCTGATTCTGTTCAATATATTTCTGTGCACTGGCATTATCGAAGTCGCAGCCGAGATAATCCCGTTTCTATTCCAAAAAAAATGTCCACCCCCTTTTCCCCGTTCACAATCCGCACAACGCAGAGGCCCCTTTGTGGACGGAACGCCAGAAGTCTGGCCAGTGTCAGACCCCTCCCTGCGCTATCCAAGGCAAACATTGCCGAGGCAGTAAAATTGACAACAGCCTGCTCTCCTCCCCCCAAGCCAAGACATTCACTAGTCTGGGCCTTGAGTGCCCCTGGTTGACACAACGCGGTGGGGCCTCTTCGTGACTCAAAAAAGCCTGCTTCTCTGATAGGGTTGTCTGTACGGCCTTCGCTCTGTTCAAAAGCCGTATCAGTGTGACCCTCGCTTTGCGAGGGCACTCGCTTTTCTCCATCTTGGGAATCTGAGAGAAGGTCGGTTTTTTAACAACGCGTTTTTCAAACTAAAAAGACTCGTGGCAGCGTCCGATGTCTGCACACACTACGCATTTGCAGACACTGTTTATACAAACAAAGAACGCAACTCCTAAGTCTTTTTACGCATTGTTTGCCGGAGTATCTTCCATCCTGCTAGCCCTACTGCTGTCGAACGAACCATGATGGTGGCGATGTTTTGTTTTGCTTGTTTGGCTTTTTCAGTTCCGATTCCACCACCGCGTGCCTCTGCCCTTTGTGCGTGTGCTTTTTTGTTACGATATTCCCCAGGGGCGATGTGCTGAAAAATTTTCCCCCGGCATATCTTTCTGTGTTAGAGGGTCTTCTCAGAAAAGTGAAGGAAATCGGGGAGGGGGGTGGTGGCGGCAGCGGCGGCGGCGGTTAGTAGTGTCTTCTGCTCAGAAGCGCAGCCCCCTTTCTTGTGTGTCATACCCCACACCCCCAACCCGCCTGTCCCTCCTGACCCCCCGCAACAAAAGGCAGAGGGTTGACCTTCTCCCTTACAAACCGAGTGCACTGTTGTGTTGCGCCTGTCTGGCTTCCTTGGTTTCTTCCCGTGTAGCACCCGCAGTGGCAGTTGCTGCACGGCAAGAGCCATCTGTACCTTCCCCCCACACCCCACACCCCTTCTGTGGTATGGCCACACGATTGTGTGGAAAGTTGTCATCAGAAAACCCCTCACTTGCCGTACACTCCAACAAGCAACATCTCAAATATTAGCGTGTGTGCGTGGGGGAGGGCGCGGGTAGCCGCGACTCACCCCCCAACAAGAATCAACGGAATGAGGCGTATGCCACCCTGCGAACAGACGGGAAGAGCACCACGCTTTGGGTTGCCCCGCCCGAGGCATGTCCCTTCGTTGGGACGGGCCTGGGTACAGCCCCAGTATCCTTCGCGCTGTTCGATACAGAGGAGAGTGTGTGGGAGGTCATGGGCGTGCCCTATGACCTGCCGTAACACGTCGCCAGTCATGCAAGTAACACTTAACTCGGGTGGGAGAAGTGGGGTGATGGTGGTGGCGGCGACGCAGAGAGGCGTCGCATACGTTGGGCTCTGCGGGAAGATCGGGGGGTGCCGCTGCCCTATTTTTGCCCTCCCTTCCCCGCCCCGCCCTGCCCCCCGATTTGCTTTGTGTGTGCACCGTCTCTCTGAGGGGGGTTTTCCCCTCAGAGAGCTGAATTGTGTGTCCGTATTGCATGCAGCCTTGCAGGCCACAGTCCCCCTGGCAGAGTATCAGACACAGGATCAGCCGATTCGGCATAGGGAAAGAGGTGTAATGGATTGGTTCAAGAATGTGACGGGCATGGAGCAGAAGGAGGAGGCCGTCCCTGTGGTGATGGACGAGATGCCGGCACCCGAGCGTCCGGATGACTTCGTGATGTCGCGCGACAGCGAAGTGGCGAGTCTGAAGATCGTGAAGCCCGTGAAGTACGACGAGATCATGGCGGAATCGAAGGACCTTACACTGGAGCAGCACGAGTTCCACGACGGGCTGGTGGTGTCGCTGCAGAAGCCTATTGTGGACCCTGTGGGCACCCCCCCTCCGCCGTACGGCAACGGGCACCACAAGAACTACCAGGCGCAGCTCACCCAGAAGTACACCCTCGGGAACCCGAAGTCCAGCAGTGCGCAGTTCGGTGTGCAGGCAACATTCAAGCCTGACCGCAGCGATGCGGTGATCTGCAACTACAACACCCAGTCCGGGCACAGCGGGATCCTCGCTCGCTCATTCGGGCCGGTGGACACGGTTATGCAGTGGATGGTATGGTTGGGCTGCACTGTGGGGCGACGGGATTACAGTGTGGTGCAGTGTATACACATCAGTGTTTCCCCTATTTTTGACGGCTTTGGAGTGCAAACAGCTGCCCCATGCTTTGTTGCAAATGATTCTCTCGTTATTCATTTGTAGGTACACTGTGGGCCGCGTCTCGCATTGGCCTATCATGTGTGTTTACATTACCGCCCGCTCCCGAGCCCCTGCAAATCCGCAACACACACTCTCCACAGCAAACCCCCTTCGGCATGACGGGGCTCTACGCCCACGCTGACCTGAAGTCTGATGCGTCTGTGACTGGGCTGACATATGTGCGCAATCAGATGTGGTCGCTTTCGCACGTGCACTCGCTGTGGCGTGGGTTCAACGTGGGTGTGAAGGCGAAACACGACCTGGGGTCGGGTGGCTCCTCCATGAGCTTCGCGGGGAAGTGGGCGTCGCCGAAGAGCGACCACATCTGGTCTGGGGAGGTGGAGGCAAACGGGACCTTCAAGGTGGCAGCGGTGAAGAAGGTGGAGAGCTCGCCTGACACGACGCTGACGGCAGTCTACGACTTCGTCCCCCCGCAGGGACGCGAGCCGGCAGGCAGCTCCCTGTGGCTCGGGTTCGGCCGCGAGTTCCTGGGCGGCACCCGTGTGCGCATCGCCCTGAGCTCGGTGCTGCAGGCAAAAGGTATGCAGCTCGCCGGGGTGCGTGCCATTGGGTGGGTTTCGCTGCCAGATCCACATCGACGGCAGGGTTTATGCCGCAGGGAGATAGAGATAACCGCCACATTATCGCGTTTTGTTTCCTGCGAGACTCGATATCACAATATTTTTCTGCGATGTGCACCCACTACACTGACCCCACACACAGCCGTCCTGGAGGGGATGATCGGCCGCAGCGCGAAGGGCACGTACAGCGTAGCGTACGACCCGCACAAGGGGGTATGTTGACTGGATGACTCAGTGCCTGGTTCAGCGCCAGACTTCCGTGCCGTCTTGCCTGTGTGTCGCTCCTTCCTACCCCTACATCACCCCTGCGCACCACAGATGCTGAAGCACGGTGTGACGATGGAGATGTAGGCGCGACGGCTTACATGCAGGTAACGCTGCGCACGCTTCAGAGAACTTGCCTTCCGAGCCGCCGACCCCACCTCCTGGACAGTGTCTATGGTGCCCCCTCTTCCCCCCTCGCCGGGCCGTCGCAAGCAAACGTTCTCCATTTTTTTTCAGTCTTCATCACTCGTAACCTGGTGTTGTGTACGGCACAGCCGCAGCAAGAGCGAAAGGGGAAAATATTCAAAAAGTCTAAAAAATATATAGCAAAATGCGTCTCTCAGGCAGGTCCCGTGAGTCCCGTGTGCGTCCTGTAGTGGCGTATCGACGCGCCTTTTGCGCTGTGGGTGCTGTTCTGTGATAGGAGTTGATCCCCCGCACCCCCCCCTTTCTCCATCTCTTTTTTTGCCCGCGTTATGTCTTCGTCATTTAGTTCGTGACCCCGACTGTGTCGACGAGATGGTTTCTCAGTGCCCCACGACCCGCCCTCGCCCCCCCCCCCCCCCCCACACCCCCCCTCCCTCAGTGCCTTGCACTTTTTGGTTGTCTGCGAAGGGGAAAAGCCGGTCAAACGAGGAGGAGGAAACGCCACACCACTCCCCGCCCTGTCCTACCCCACCCCACCCCACCCCCCCCCCCCGAGCCAAATCAAAGCGAGATGATGGTGAGTTTTATCAGAGAAATGTATGTCGTACAGACACGTTTCCTACGACCTGTGCCCAGTCTGGTGGTGTCGGTGGCAAGGTGTTGAGCTCGCGTTTGCATTGCGTAGCCAGACAAGGCGCGGCGGTGCAGCCATTGCGTACGGTGCCCACATCGCGGCGTGGGGAGGTACCTATGTTATTGGATTCTAACTCAGCCAATCGAAAAAAAATGGGTGGTCGTGATTTGCCTTCCCAAAACCCCACCCGCAAACATCCCCCCTGTTCTCTGACCACCGCCACCCCCCCCTCCAGCCCAGTCGCGGTTGGCAACGGGCGTGTTCACAAAACCATTCAGAATCTAGGCAAGCCTGGCTCTCGGGCAACCTGTGAACCGCCTGCCCCACTCCCACCCCCCACCCCATCTCGTTGGTTTCATTGATGATGCAGTAAGGCTGATGCCTAGAACAGCGAAAATTCTTGCTTCCCCCTCCCACCGCGCGTAGGGCCAATCATCCCCTGCGTACAATCGCATGTCATCATAGTCGCTTTTGCTTGACCGTCGGGGGGTCGGGGGGAAAAAACCACAACGAATCACGCAGCAGTTAGGTCGTGGCCACAAGGGGGGGTGGGGGGGGGGGTGCGGGTGATTCTGCCACAGCTCTGTGCCACCTCTGTGCCAGCCCCTGTGTCAGTTCCGTGCGGTGTGCGAGGCCCTCCCCCTCCCCGATCAGGCCACCACTCCAGGTTACCTGGGGGGGATTGCGCGGGCAACACCACAAATTCCTCTCAAACCCCCATTGGTTTTTCCTGTTCAGCCCAAAAAAAAAACAGCAACCACCGAACCCGGGGCGAAAGGTGAGAAGCGAGAGGGAGAGGGAGTTGTGGTAGAGGAGGGCTAGATCGCTGGGTGAGGTG
This sequence comes from Rhynchopus euleeides, assembly GCA_963210315.1. Classification (NCBI taxonomy): domain Eukaryota; phylum Euglenozoa; class Diplonemea; order Diplonemida; family Diplonemidae; genus Rhynchopus; species Rhynchopus euleeides. The sequence continues at coordinate 1,286,339 of OY723275.1, forward strand.
TGTGTGTGTGTGTGTGGAAGGTAGGTGTGGCAAACGCGGAGCGCATTTGGTGGGGGGGTTGGGGAAGGGGGATCCAGGTAGGTGTGTAGGCAGGTGGCGAGCAGGATGGCCTGTTTGAAAGAAACCAGATCTCACTGGCAGAAGGCCCCCCCCGCCCCCCGCTCCTTCTGCCCCCCACCCCAACCCCAACCCCTCCATCCCTTTCTCCCCTGCCCTGCTTTGCCGAGCTACCCCCCAAGCCAACCCCCCCGCCATCTCTCACGTCTTTCGCAGACAATGCCACCCGAGAGGGTGATATCTGACGCGAAGCGGGCTGCGGTTAGGGCCCGGAAGAAGAGGGTTTTGGGGAAGAAAACACGTGACCGCCACAAGGAAATCGGCGTGGTCCCCACCCACCCCGTCGCCGCCGCTGTCCTGGGCGCGGTGGTCCGCAGCTGCACCGCAGGGTCTGCTCCCCCCACCCCAGCGGGGCGCAAGCAGGTGCTCGATGCCCTGAGGAAACACCCCGCAGCGGCTGCCGGCAGCACACTCTTCGGCGGCAACCTGCTCCACCGCCTCACCGACTCTACCCCCGCCGTGGCCTGTGCCATCGCCTCGGCCTCCCCGCCAACCCCCTTGCTGTCCCACCTGGCGTCGCTCTGCACGCAGCAGGACGTGCCGCTCTTGGTTGCCCCCGAGCTTCTTCCAAGCCTCCTCGCCGTGCAACAGAGGCTCCACCCCCACGACCCGGGGAGCGAGAAGCCCTTCTGCATAGGCGTTCTCCAGGGTGCCGATGGGGCACAGCAGCTCCGGGCTGTGGTGGAATCGCATATCGCAGACAAGCCAGGCTCGTCGTGAAGTGGGCTGCGAGAGGAGGGAGGAGAAGGAGGCGTGGGGCGGTTGTGGGGTGGCGTGGCGTGGGCATTTCGTTCTCTCCGTCGTGTCAAAAAAATACAACCGATAAAGATTCTGGTCCCCCCCCCACCCCCGAGTGAAGGGTGATCATTCTTGTGCCCCCTTCTACTTCGATTTCACTACCCCCCACCCCCCCCCGTCTCGGGAGCTCTCGAACATGGTCGAGAACAGCAGTTGTCTTTGTACTTACCTACCACCCCCCCCCCCCGTCTCGGGAGCTGCCCCACCCTCCCCAAGGCAATACCATAAAATCCAAAGCCCCCCTCTCCCCACCCTCAGCAAATCCCCCCCTCACACACGCACACACCACACTGCTGCATCAGGCCACGGGACCTGCCGTACACACTATACTATTTTGTGAAGAAGCGGGGCAAGGGGGTTACGGAGGGAAGGCAGGGTTGGGGCAGGCTCGGCAGCAGACCCTGTGGTGGGAGCAAAAAAAAATATGTCGAAGAAGGTTGTGCTGCTGGTGGATGGGGAGCGGGTTGAGACGCGCCTTTCGAACTGTTCTCTCAGCGGGATGATCACGGATCTGTCGGAGGGGCACACCGATGCTGTGCTGGAGGTGCCGCTGCCGAATGTGCGCGCGGCGATTGCGGGTTCGGTGGTGCGGTATATGGAGCATCACCACGACAAGCGCGCCCCAGAGATTGAAAAACCCCTCACCCGAAAGCTGCAGGAAGTTCTCTCTGACTGGGATATGAAGTTCGTCGAGCAGAACTACAGCCACTCCGTTCTCTTCGAGATCATCCAGGCTGCCACAATTCTTAACATCCGCGATCTTATCGAACTCTGCTCTGCCGTGATCGCCGACATGATGAAGATGAAGTCTGTCGAAGACATCCGTGACATGTTCGGAATCGTCTCCGACTTCACCCCCGAAGAGGAAGAGCACCTCCGCCACGAATACGACATCGGGGCGTAGCAATAGCTGGAGAGGTGGGGCCTGTATCCGTTTGTTCCATTCTTCAGGAGAAAAAAATCGATGCACCTGCCATTGCGCTCCCCTCATTGCACCACCCCTCCTCGAGGGGGCTGTGGGTGGGTGCTGCAGTGCGGAGATGAACAGACGAGAGAATGTGTTGTGACAAGTGGGGATCCCCACACCAAAGGCAGGGCGTGCCTCGGTGTGCTCTGCGCTGCTCTGAAAAAGATCCACGCGTGCGTGGCACTGTGTGAGGGCAGATATATATATTGTACAGCTGGGTTAGACTCGCCCCACGAAACACCAATGCGCGGGAGGGGTGTCACACAACAGTTGGGAACTGGGGGGTGGGGGGGGGGGGGGCGAAGAGAGACAGAGGCAGCCTGCCTAGAGAGAGAGAGAGGGGTTTGCTAGGTGGTCGCTCTCCCCCCTGCCGGGACTGATCTCAGCAAACACGTGGTGTTCATCCCGGCCAGGATGCAGCAACGTTGGCAAGGCTCGAAACAAGCTCTTTGAATGCCTGGACAATGCGTGTCTTTTACACTCAGGCTCTTTGGGGGAGAGGGGGGTGGGTGGGTGGGTGGGTGGGAGTGGGTGAGGGAGACTGACACATCAGGGTGTGCGGTTTACCCTGAATGAGGGGTGCCACCACAATATGTTTCAGGCTTCCTCTCCCAGCCCCCCTCCCCCAACCCCCTGTCTTGAGCTTCAATAATACACACGTGGCTTCTCTCTCTTTTTGAACCTCTGTTCCCGGGTCCGTTGGACATCTGACTGCCAGGGTGTGTCGTCGTGGGTGCCTTATGTTAGATAGCTTTTGGTGGGATAACTCAAGGCGGTTTGCCGTATGCAGACCCTGTCCCGTCCCATCCCAGCCCATACCCCACCCCCACCCCTCAACGAGAACAGCAATTTCTCTTTGAACTTACCTATCACGCCCCCCCCCGCCCCTCAACCTGCCCCCCCCGCTCTCTCTTCCCCAACATGCTGCTGATTTTGATGATTTACGTGGTATTGTGTGAGCGAGATGGGTTCTGTCAGGACGGTATATGTTGCCGGGGGGGGCGTGGGGCTGCCATTGAGTTGCACGGAGTGTATCAGTGCGTGCATTCTCCCCGGCGCGCGAAGCGCGCCGGGAAACAAATGCGCCACTCCAGCCGCCAAAAAAACAGGGGAAAAAACGACACCCCTACCACTAAAATCGTTACGAAAGAAGTACGAAATACGGGATGTCAATTACACCAAAATTTTTGCAACCAGTTTTGTTAGAGCGGCTTACAAAACCTCCCACTCCCCCCCTCCCACTCCACCAGTGTGCATTGATCTGCCTTGTACAACATATCTGGTGTAGTGACTACAAAAAGGACTAACATTGCGAGAAGGTGCTGGGAGATATACTTTTCCATTCCCTCTCGACGATCAAACCCCCCCCCCCCCCCCCCCACTCCATCCCCCACACAGGCACCACTTGTCTCTGGGGGGGGGGTCTTGGAGGGCCATCGGCACCCCCCTCTCCACAACCACAGCCACACACACACACACACCCCCCCCAACTATGCCACAAAACCCCCCGACCTCCCCAGCCTCCTCCTGACCTCCTGGAGCCCCCCCCCCCTCTCTATCTCGCCAAGGTGCGAAGGGCCTGTGAGAGCATCCTGCTCCTTTTCCTTTCCACCCTTCGGATCCTGAGAGGTGCGCAGGCAATACCCATCTGCGTTACCCCACATCCCTTTGTCACATCTCTTTCCCCCCCCCCTCTCCCCTGCCTCCACAACCATGAAACGGAACAGCACCATTGCGGGGCTGCTGGATGATGTGACAGATGAGTCCCACCGGGCTGTCCTGGAGACAGCTTCGATGAACATAGCAGGAGGGCTCGACACAGGCCTCGATCTCCGCTTCGGCGGCCCCAACGATGCATGGGGCAACGGCGTATGCACCCCTATGGGAGACGAGGTTGTCGCCGCGCTGTCACGGTGGCTCGGGAAGGGGTCCCGCATATCTTTCCTCTACCTCGATGGGCACCCCCTTGGGGACAGCAGCCTGCGGGTGCTGCTGCAGGGGGTGGCACGCAACGAACACCTCGACCACCTCTCGCTGCGGGACACCGGGATAACCGATGCGGAGCCCCTGGTGGAGCTCCTGCAGGACGGCAGCAGCAGCAACAACTCTTTGACACGCATCTCCCTCCAGGGATCCCCTGCATCAGCGCACCTCGATGCGATGTCCGCACTCGGGTGGCACCTCCTGGAGAACAAACAGCCCCTCCGTCTGAAGTACATCCTCCGCAAGCTCGCTGTCCTCCTTGGATATCCGCAGGCTGGGGCCAACACCCCGCAGGGCAGCACCAGCAGCCTCTCGTGGCACCCCCGCCACCACGCTGCAGCGCTGCAACGGCAGGGCAGCGGCACGGCTGGAAGAGAGGGTCATGACAAAGAAGGTAAAGATCCAGGCGGTGTCCAGGGGGAGGGTCCTCCGGAGGGTGGCGCTGCCGCATGCTGCAGCGGTGGCGAAGGGGGGGGAACCCCGCGGCGGCGGCGGAGCCTGTCGCGGTGGAGGGATTCCCTGGATGTGCTGGATCTCGACGATCGCGGCGGGGCGCACCGCTATACCGACACGTCGCTGCGGTTTGTCGTGGCGGTGTTGGTGGGCTGCCACCCCGCGGCGCTCAGCGGGGGTGACATCCCGCAGGGAGGTGCTGACAGCCCTGCAGGAGCCCCGGGGGGTGCTGGCAAGAAGGGTGGCGAGCAGGATGGCTGGGCGCACCGGGTTGGCAACGCCCCTGCTGCCGCAGGGCAGCTCCCCGCGGATTGCATTGCGCCGCTGAAGGATCCCCGAGCGCGGCTCGTGAGTGCCAACACCTTCATCACGACGCTCATCCTGTCGAACAGCGCTTTGACTGCCGCTGGGGCAAAGTTGTTGTCAAGCTACCTCCCCCTGGATACCTGCCTGAAGAAGATCGATCTGGCAAACAGCACTGGCTTGGGCAGCACCGGCGTGACATTGATTGCGAAGAGCCTGACCCTCCCCGGGGGGAACACAAGTGTGGAGCAGCTCGACCTCAGCAGGACAGGGTGCTCTGGGGAGAAGTGTGGCGCCGTGATAGCTAAGATGATAACAAGCCATGAGAAGCTCGGGGTGCTTCGCCTGAGAGGGAACAGCTTCGCACAGTGCGGCGGGATGTTTGTGAAGGCGCAGTATGTCAACACCAACCTGAGGGTGTTCGACTTGGAGGAGTGCCAGATCCCCGAGAGATTCCTGGAGGAGGCGAAGGAGAGCGAGCTGCTCCACGAAACCCCGCAGTGCCTCATTGTCTCCGTCCCGAAGCTCCACGCAGACTCCCCGGCGGTGGTACACCTCGACTGCAGCGTGAACCTGGATTCGGACAGTGCGATAACCGACAAAAGCCTCCTGCTCCTCCTCGAGTCCCTCCATGGGAACACCTGTCTGGAATATCTCAACCTCAGCGGGAATGCCATCACCTTTGCAGGGCTGTCCAGCCTCACGGCCTGCCTCTCGAAGGAGAGATGTGCGGTGGGGCTGCACACGGTTGTCCTCAGGGGGCTGAGGTTTGCTCCGGAAACTGTCCAGCAGATGGAATCCTCCACCAGGCCTGTGAAGAAGATGTGCGATGCGATACGCGCTCACCCCTGCCTCAGCCGAGTCGATCTCTCCTCAAATTATATCGAGGAAGGTGCAGCAGACGAAGCGTTTCTCTGCGCAAAGCAGTGCCTCCGCCTCACATACCTGGGATTCGACGGGACGGACATGCCGGAGGAGACAAAGCGACGCCTCTCCCAGCTGCTCCCCCTCCACAGGTACCCCGAGCCCTTTGCCCGTCTGGCGGTCGCCCTGTGGGACTCGGGTGTGGCGGAGGGCGTGTTGGACTTCTCCTCCTCAGGCCCATGGTGGGAGGGCTATGCCCTTGCGCCCTGCGAGGAGAGAGGGGTTCAGTCCTTCCCGAAGCATTGTGATGATATGGCGGGCATCGATCTCAGCATGACCGCCTCAGGGTTAGCCACACCGACGCTGCTTGAGGGGCAGTACCCGCAGGGTGGAGATGCTTCCCGACAGCGCCACAACTCAGATCCATCATCCCCCTTTGCTGATGTTGGGGATCATTTGAATGGGTCTGCGTTCTCTACGGAATGCTCGTTCCGAGATCGCCAGGGGTGCAAGCGAGTCGAGCAGGAGAGCGGTGCCACTGTGAAGAGGAAGAGGGATGAAAATCCCAACCTGCTGCCCGAGGAGTATGACGTCGGGTATTCGGGGAGGAGCAGGGAGGCGCAGATCAGCGACGCGATGTCCATTCTCTGCGAGGTGGTTGAGGATGAGAAGGAGGTGACTGTTGTGGATCTCTCGGGGCACCACCTCGGCGACGCTGGCGTGCTCCCCTGGGTCAAGCTTCTCAGCAAAGGGAACCACCTTGTCGGGCTGCACCTTTCGGACACCCAGATGACAAACCGGTCCGCCTTCAAGCTGGTTCAGGCAATCCGGGAGAAACACGCGATACGCATCGCCGCGATTGACAGAAACCCGAGGGTATCCTCCTCCGTCACAGCTGCTGTCGCTTCCTATCTAAAATATAACTCAACGCCTGCTGCGCTGAAGCAGCTTTTTGTCAACATCCGCCTCAACCTTTTAGAGAATGTCATCTTCAAAGGCGACGAGCTGCAGGATGAGAAAGATCTCACCGACGAGTGGCTGAAATGCATCGTCGACACCATCATCGCCTCCACCACGCCTGACCCCGAGGAGGAGTCTGCCGTGAGGGAGGACGCTCCGATGAGGGGCAGCCTTTCGCAGAGGCTGTTGCCGGGTCGGGGGGCTGTGGCTGATGGGCTCACAGAGTCTCGACTCGAACCGGTGAAGATTGAGAGTGCCGTGCGGCGGATCGATGTGTCTCACACATGCATCACCACGACAAGCCTCCAGTGGCTCACCGTGCTGCTGAAGGACCCCCACGCGAGTGCGAATCTCACGCATATTATTCTGAGGAACTGTATGATATCCGGGACCCAGCATCTGGTGACCTTCCTCGATGTTGCGGCGATGCGGAGTGTGCGGCTTGTCGACCTCTCGCACAACTACCTGGGTGTTGCGGGGTTTAAGGCGATTTCGTCGGCGATGCAGAGGCACGTCACCCTGGGGGAGGTCCTCCTCATCGGCGACGAGATGATCGACAGCGAGAAGCACTCCGAGGTCAACCGGCAGCTCCGGCTGGGGAAGGAACTGAACAGACATCCTGGCTTTAAAAAATCGATGGCTCGGATCAAGAACGGGGATCTGACAGTCACATCCATCACAGTCCGCGGGGCGACACACCACCTCGCGAGGCTCCTGGGAACTGTGGTTCACCTCGCGATGAAACTCACCTTGGTCGACCTGAGCCATGGGGAGATGGACGACCGTGGCGCAGGCTGTCTCGCAAAGGCGCTGAATGTGGAACCCCTGATTGACACCCTGAAGCTTTCACACAACTGCATCACAACCGTGGGTGCGCGGTGCCTCGCCTCCTCTGTGGAAACATCGCACATCCTGAAGGTGCTGTGGCTGGACCACAACGATATAGACGGCAGGGGCGTGCCTGCCTTCCTCTCTGCTTTGGAGAAGAACACAAGCCTGGTGGACCTCCGCATGGAAGATAACCCCAAGATCCCCTCCGTGCTTCTGGAGGAGCTGAACGACAACGTCATCAACGACCAGCCGTACCTCAAGTCGGTGCTGCCGAGGATAAGGGAAGGGGATGATGCGCTCACCAGCATCGACCTCTCCGATCAGATCTGCACCGACCTGTCTCTGCGGCGCCTGGTTCAGGTTGTCCCTGGGACGATTGTCATCCACACCATCAATATCAGCAACTCTGTGATAACCAACGAGGGGGCAGGCCTCGTTGCTTACCTCATCACGTCGTACCTCACGATGCGGATCCTCCTCTGCGATTCCTGCGGGATAGATGACACCAAAGCCACCTACCTCTTCAAGGCTGTCCGGCAGAACCAAGGCCTGCAGCGGCTCTCCCTGAAGAACAATCAGATCACGCGGGAGCCCCTCGCAGACCTGATGGATTCTATAGACATCCAGGGGTGCGGCACGCTGTATGAGGTGGACCTGGAGGGGAACCCGTGTATGTTGAAAGGGGGTGGTGTGCTGACAGAGCTGGCGAAGACGCTTGAGTTCAACAGTGTCCCGGTGTCGCTGAAGCAAGCGTTGGCTGACATTCGTGGGGAAACGGTGCGGGATGTGATTCTCCGTGGGGCGGGCCCCTCTGACGAGCAGAAGGAGACGCACAGCAGGGCAGGCAGTGCCGGTGCGAGCCGGCCGGAGCTCCACAGCGACAAGACAGCTGTTATCCTGGCCTCGGCTTTCCCGCCGTCTAAATCTGTCAGGACAGTCGATCTGAGCTACAACGCCATCACCAACACCGGCGCGTCCGCCCTGGCGGAGTGCCTGCTGGAGTCCCCCCAGATCATCTCCCTGAACCTGCGGGGCAACTCCATATCTGATGCCGGAGTGCGTGCGCTGCGCACGTCGCTCCTCTCGTGCACCACCGTGAAGCGCATCGACCTCGCAGCGAACATATTCTGCGACTCCAGGACAACAAACGAGCTGGCCCTCCTCCTGGAGTGCAACGCCCACCCCCCGCAGCTGAAGAACTACGTCGTAGGCGGGATGAAGGGCGACAGCTTCCCTGAGATCGCCATCGACGGGGCGGAGTGCGAGGCAGGGTTTGAGGCTGCCCACCGCAACGTCATCGAGACCGTCCGCGCCTTCGAGGCAGAGGTCACATCCGCTGCTGCTGCAGATGAAGAGGCTCCGCCTGGGCATGACGGCGCCCCCACCGCTGCCGCTGGGTTGTGTGGGATGGAGGCCGCCCCTGAGGCAGCTGCAGAAGGGGGTGCTGCGAAGGGCAAGCCGTCCTCTGTGGAGTCCTACAAGCAGGCTCATGGCATCCCAGAGCTCCACCCGGTTCTGGTGGACCGTAGCGTGGCCCTGCTGTGCACCTTCCTGGCGGAGGATCCAGAGGTGCAGTCCGTCGTGCTGCCCAACAACAGGATAACTGCGGTAGGTGCGGCGTCCCTCGTGTCTGCCGTGGCAGGTTTGAGCGCTCTGAAGCGGCTGGACCTGCGGGGGAACCTGATAGGCGACGCGGGTGGGATTCTGCTCTGCAAGCTAGCGCGGGAAAGGCCCGATCTGGAGGCGATCGATTTGGCCTCCAACCTGTGCACCGACGTCACCGCGCTGCAGTTCATCAAACACCTGAAGCGGGGTGACGTGCGGCTGAACGTCAACCTGCGTGGGAATCCGGGCATATCGTCCGCCCGGATGAGCGATCTCGACCTCCTGCTGACCCTGAATCACAAGTCGGGGGAAATGAAGCAGCTCGTCACAGCCTTGCTCGCGGGGGATGAGTGGATACGCGAGGTGGACCTCCAGTGCAAATCTGCGCAGGATTTTTTCGACGACAGGCGGGGGTTCCAATACACGCAGGATTCCCTGGAGTTCCTCCTTGGCTTCTTAGCAGGGTGCCCGTCGGTCAGAGCGATCGACCTCTCCCGCAACGGAATGAGGGATGTGGATGTCCTGAACACCTACATGCAGAACGCCATGTCGCTGCGGACCTTCACCCTGAATGACACACCGGGTATCGCCGAGAAGATCTCCCGGCTGTTCGTCACCCTGAGGCACTCGGTGAACCTCACGGTGGTGAACTTCCTGGGGTGCAGGCTGGACGACTCCTGTGCTGACGACATCTGCAGCGTAATCGGTGTGAACTTCACCCTGGTCACACTCAACCTCGGTGAGAACAACCTCACAGATGTGACTGCGCGCAAGGTGGTTGATGCTGCGAACAACGCAGACGATCTCTACGACCTGCAGCATGTCTACCTCACACCTTCTTCTGCTGATATCGATGCCTCCCTTCTGAACGGCGCCTGCAAGCTTGCGTTGAAACCACCCGTCGAAACTGCATCTTGAGAGAGATTAGGGGAACCCCCCCCTCCTTCCAAGCCCCTGCCAATGAACCTTTTCACCCTGCGTTCTCCCTTCTGCGCCTTGCGCATTCGGCCTGCGCAGCACCACCAATACAATGACTTCACCAAACAGCGTGTCTCCCTTAGACGCTCTCCACCACTTCCCCCCTTGGGCAGCCCCGCTATTTTCACCCCCACCGCTGGTAACCTGTAACCGAGTTGTGTGTGGGGGGGAGGGAGGAGGTGTGTGATACTGTGTGCGCTCCGTGCAGTCGGCACGGCATACCATCTGCCGGTCGGCAGTGCCCGATGCAAGCTGCCAGTGGAGGGCACCTTTTGCTCCAAAGCGGGCAGGTTGCCCCTCCCCCGATGTACGTCCCCGCCGTCAAGCGCCGTGTGGGGTGGGGTGGAGTGGGGGGGGGGTTGCGGCATTGCCATGCCAGCTTCCCTGCGTTGTCTCTGCCTCGGGTTTCTGCCCCTGTGCTCCTGTGCAGCCCGCTTGCTTCGTCGGCAAGGCTGGGGGGGGGGGGGGGTAAGCGTTTCGCAGCGTGCAATCAATGCCCAGGGGAGGCGGTTCCTTTTTGCGCCACCTGCCACACCACCGACACTGCAGGGCATGTCTCTGTTCCTCGAGGCTGCTGTCAAGTGTGGGGAGGAGCGCAACCAATGCGAGGGCGATGCTGCCCTGCCCGACGAGGATGACCTGGCCGCCAGTGCGGCGCGGGACGCGAGCCTCAGCAGCACCGAGAAGGTGCGTCGAGCAATGATGTCCCGCCGCCTCGACGCGATACGCTTGAAGGCGAAACGAGAGGAGAACGTCCGGCAAATCGAATCCCGCCGAAATGCGTCGGAATCGGAAAAGCGCAACTGCGCACAAGCCATTGAGCAGACCCGCATTGGCGCCAACGCTGCTGTCCGCAGGCAACGCGACGCCGAGGCTGCCGAAGTAGAGCGCCAACGGGCTGAGGAGGAAGACCGCCTGCAGGATACCCTCAGGAAGCGCAACCGCATCGAAGTCCTCGAGAGCAGATACAAGGGGCTGGTGGCTGACAAGGCGGGGCAGGAGGACGAGCTCCGGCAGAAGCTGGAGACAACCGACACGAAGGACTTCACATACATCGACAGAATACGGATATCGAAGGAGCGCCACGACAGGCTGTCCTCACTCATGAGCAACACGGGGAGCGTGCTCGACGTCTACCCTGGGGTCGAGATCCAGTCGCAGCGCCCGACAGGCACGCTGCAGCGTGTGCTGGAGGAGGTGCAGGAGGAGCGTGTCCAGCGCAGTCGCCTGCGGAACGACATCATCGAAGCGCTGCGGATGGAGGACAACCTCGAGCAGGAGGAGGAGGCTGAGCAGGCCCGCCAGCGCGAGGAGGACCGGATGCGCGCCATCGACGAGACAGTGAACAGGGTGATGGAGAACAAGCGCCTGGCACACGAGGCGCAGGAGGCACTCTACCTCAAGAAGGTGCGTGGCAACCTGCACCCTATTGACATCCTCCACAGGGCGATTGCAGAGGATCTGATTGAAGAGCGCTTCAGAGACAGGTGTGAGGTGTTGGAGTATGAACATACGTTCTCCGCTAACCTTGATAAATACCTTGAGATAGAGCGGCAGGCGGCAACGGATGTGTTCCGGCAGACGCAGCACAGCAAACGGGTTGCCGAGAGCCAGAGCAATGCTGCCGCTCTGGGTGGGTCCATCTTTCCAGACATCACCCAGGGCACAGCAGGCGAAGCGGTTGCGTGAAGGAGGGGGGGTTGCCAGGGGCGTGCGGTTACCACCGCTGCCGTGACACCTCCTCCTGCCAGACACCGTATACGCTGTATGATGCACTCGCTTGGGTGATCAAAAGAGCAGCGGCGCGCCCCACCTCCCCCACAGCCCCATTGCATTTTCTCTGGCGGTGTCCTTCTTCTTAGGGGGTAGGGCAGTCACCCACAGCACCCATCAACACCGCACCCACCCTGCAGGCAGCCGCGCAGGGGAGGGCTTGCCCTCCTCCCCATAGTGCAGGTGGCGACGCCCGATGGCACCGATGCCCCGCTGCCGAAGCAGGCGAAGAGGTGGGCCGCGTCCTCCAACCCCAACCCCGGGGTGTTTGGGCAGCAGCCCTCGAGAAGTAGCTACGTGCAGCGGCCCTCATCAGGCCCGACCATCTCGCGCGAGATATTCGGCACGGCGGCTCTTGAGAGCGACCCTTCACCTGGGCTCTCCGGCTGGAGTCAGCGGACCGCGGGGGGTGCTGGCGTGTCAGGTCCTAACGGCCACCGCAATGACGCCTCAGGGGAGCACAGTGCATGGGGCTCGACTGGGCGTGGGCGCGGGAGGTCGGATGAAGGGCGTGGTGGCGGGGGTGGTGCGTATCACAAACACCACCAGCAGCAGCTTCCCACTCCCCTGACAGTGTCTGGGAAGGCGCCGAAGGCTCAGCCGCAGCAGCCGCCCCCGAAGAAGCCTGCTGACAGCAGCCATCAGGTGCATGATCATGTGAAGGACAAGAGGGAGCAGCAGGATGCGGGTCATCTGCAGTCGGTACCCTCCCCGTCGGTGATGCATGGTGGCATGCCTGGGTATCCAGGGCAGGGGCTGAGCTCGGGGATGCTGGATCACAACCTGTTGTTGAACCAGTATGCGCAGGCGAAGAACCTGCATCAGCAGGCCCTGGATTGGAAGAACCTGCAGGCGCTGCAGCAGTGTGCCATGGAGCAGCAGCAGCGTCGGCAGCAGCAGCAGCAGCAGCAACAACAACAACAATCGCACAACCAGCGGCAACCCAAGCAGCGTCGGCAGCCGCAGCAGCCTGCGCCGTCGTCGCAGGGTGGGCAGAAGGGTCCGGTGCAGACCTTCATTCCCTACATGCAGATGTTTCCTTCGATGCCGCTGCAGTCGACGCCGCGGGTGCATGTCGGGGGGGGCTACTCCAGCAGTAGTAATCCTGTCAGCTCCACGGACAGCCACAAGGGGCAGGAGAAGCGGAAGAAGGCGAAGTCTGCTGCGAAGGAGGCGCGTACCGAGGCGCAGGAGAAGGAGGGGGATGAGGAGCGGCGGGGGAGCAGCGCCAGCGGGCACACGCTTGACACGGATCTTAGCGAAGACCGGTCCTGCGGCAGCGGGGAGCGCGAGGCTCAGGGCAGGGAAGAGGAGGAGGTGTCAAATGGCAAGGCGCGCACAGCTCCGGGCCACGTGCAGCAGCCGGCACACCCAGCGGGCCTCCCCGCACCGGTTGCAGGCGTCGAAGCCATTCCGCCGGAGCCGGCGTCGCCGTCTGACAGCCTGACGCTCTTCTCGCTGAACAAAGGGCTGCAGGAGGTGTTGCTGAATTTGAGTGTCAACTACTGCGAGTCGTACAGCATGAACATCATCAACTTCCTTGCGGGTGTCACCCCGCAGATGCAGCTGTCCGTGCCGCAGGGGAGGGAGGTATGTCCCGCATCCAGGCATGCGCCATGGGTGGCGTCAGTGGTGTCGGTGGTGCAGCACTGATGTGTCCATCGGGTGTCACCTGTGGCCTGTTTCTCGGAGTGCCTGATTGCTTCCAGTGTTGCTATTGGCTTCCTTTGCTGCCACACACCAACACCACCGCCTGCACAACAGGGGCTTGAAGAACCTTCGTACCGATTGCGAGACCTGTGGCGGTTCTACGACTGCCCTGCAGGGATATGTGTCCCGATGCAGACGGAGAGTTCGCAGACGGGGCGGACTGTCATTGAGGAGAATCACTTCATGCCGCATCTGAGCGGGTTTCAGCTGTTCAAAGAGGACCACGTTGCAGGTGCTGCGCCCCAGGCAGAGTGGTTCAGTAAGGAGAGTCCCGATGCCCGAATAGGGCTGTGGGAGTCGGTGGAGGAGCTGGCTGCACAGCCGGCGTATTCCATGCTGCTGTCAGCGCGCAACACCTCACTATCCCATCACAGCTGGTATGGCTGCAGGCACAGTTGCGTCTCATTTTGGTGGGTGTGGTGTTTCTCTGCTCCATCAGATTTGCGCTGCCCTTTGGATGTTATAATGCTGCACTACACACCCGTTTCTTCCTGCCTGTGTATCGCCCCCACAAAACCTCTCACCAACAGGTACGCCGTGTCGTGGAGCCCGGTCCTCTGTGTGAACTCTTCCCGGCTCGCTGGCTCTATTATCACCTACCACTTCTTCCGACCTGCGCGTCCTTCTAAGAGTTGGTATTACGATCTCTATGGGTGGTCGAACTTCTGGTATGACTGTGCCTGTGTAGATGCTGCGTTGAAGTGGACAGTGGGGCGGTGGCCCTGACTTGGCGTGCATTGTGTTGGCAAAGATAGTTTACTGCGTTTTTGGGCTGAGTTGGATGCGGGAAGCGGAACAAACCCATGCACGGTGCCCGCCGCCACCCCCCACGACCCACTCTGCCTGCAGGAGCATGTCGAGCGCAAACCTGCGACAAATGATGCGAGGTGCGTGGTGCCCGCCACCCAACCTGCCTGCTCCCCCTCCCTCTGTCAGTGACGCTGCCGACATCTCCAAGGTATGGAGGTGACACCCCTCACACGCATTCTCTGTTCTGTCAAACCCGCCGTCGTTTCGGCAACTTCTGCCTCACAGTCTGCCTCATTTGCAATCTTTTGGACTGACAATGCAAAGAGCTCAGCAATGGGGCGTCTTTCTCACGATTGCCGAATGCCCACTGTTTCTCTTCTCTTTTCATCTTTGCTGTGACATGGTTTGTGCTGCCCCCCCTCCCGCCCACATCGTATCGCTCAACCCACAGCAGACGCTAAGCCAGGAGGCAGTTGTGTGCGGTGCGCTTGCTGCGGCTGCTACCTCCACCCTCAATGTCGATGCGATGCCCTTTGTCTCCCTGACGGAGTCGCCCACACAGGGGCCTGCCCCGTCACCCGACGCTGCCCCATCGGGCACAGAAGCTGAGGGCGACGACGACGACGCTGACAGCAGCTCCAGCGAGTTCACATTCTATCTTGAGGATGACTCGGTCGTCGTTCCTGAGGCGGTGCGGGGCACCCTGCAGGAGGTGAACATGCAGTCCACTCCGTGGCCTTCTTCCGTGTTCGTCCCTCTGTTTGGGTTCATTCCCTACAAACTGATGATGAGTGTCTGGTTTATGACGTCGTCCGAGCAGGCCATACCCCCACGCGGTGCAGATGCCTGTTTCATCGGCCCGCTGGACATGGTTCAGACTGTCAACGACCTGATGGATCACCTGGTATGTCTTGGGCCCGGGCATCGTCTGGCAGAGACCCTTGCAGGTGATCCCAACGTTCCTTTGAGGGCACTCGCAACACACCCCCACACCCACACAGAATATGCACAACACGCACCACGTCGACTACGATCAGTGTGTGCTGCGCATGCCCCAGCTCGCCGCCCTGCAGCCCCCTGTTCGGTAGCATCTCGCTTCAACACCCCAACGGGGGTTATTGCTGCAGCGCGGCTCGCCAAAGGCGCAAGGCTTCCGGTGGTAGCGAAGCACCCGACCCTTTGGTGATCCAGGAATGGGACAACGGGGGCTCTGCTCTCCCTGTGCCGGCGGCGCTCCGGACCCGGCAACATTGCAGAACACCCCCCCGCTCCCATGGCAGGACATGCACCGCGGTGCCCAGTCGCTGCGTGCTTTGGACCGTTCGTACACTCTGCCCCTGGCACAGCCCCTCCTGGGCTCGTGCATGGCAGAAAGGACGGGTGGCAGTGCATTGTCGTTAGGAACTCCGGACGAGGTGGCTGCGTATATCAATGGCTCAGCCCTTTCCGGTGCGGTGACAGTGCAGCGAAGCGGAGGTGGTGTGTTTGGGTGACGAGGCTTTGGCACAGTGTGCGCTGAACGGAAAGTATCACTTGTGATGTGCTCGGTCACCCGGCCCCCGCCTGGTTGTTGATAGAGATCCACAGCTCGAGAGGGCTGGCGGATGGCTGCGCCAACAAAAAAAGAGGGCCGAACACTCCCGAATTTACCCGTTGTTTTTCGGCAAGCAGGCTGCACAACACGCTTGCTTGCCAGAGAGAAGCAGTCTGTGGGGGTGTGTGTGGCAGTGTTGTGTTAGCTTCCAGAGGCAGGATATCACCGCCGGCATCAGGTCTGCATTTCACTGCCCGCTTTGCGTACAGCCAAGAGTCGGACTTTTTGTGCGATGCTCTTGATGTGCGGCCGCCCCGTCACACCCGCTCACCCCTGCCTCCCGATCAAACCAGCCAGAGCAAGAAAATGTCGCTGTGCCAGAAAGCAACCCCAACGAATCATGCAAAGACAAACAGAACATCCCGTTTTCGTTTTATTGTTTCCTGGGCCCCTCTAGCCTTAATGGGAGGCACATTTACTTGGCGCTGTCTGTTGCCTCCGGCTTCTGTGCACTGGGTTGCGATCGCTGCCCAGCGGGTAGTGCATCGCACGCACAGTCGATCGGCAGCGCCAGGGAATGGTGCGATACCAGGAAGTACAACGCCTTCTGGCGGCTGTGTGCATGCCGAGATTGATTGTTTCTTCGCACGCCAGCCTGTCGTCGATTAACACATACCTAGTCACTGCCATGGTTGTCTGTCAGTTGCACGCCAGCTTTGTCAGCCGAACTAACACAAAGAGCAACCCTCGGCACTAACTGTGTCAAAGCCCACTGTGTAGAGATGGATGTAGAACACCCACGCGACCCCCTCCCTCACCTGCTGCAGGTGCGGCCCTGTTGGCCAAAAAGACAGATAGAAGCTCACTTCGAGGAGGGGAGGGGGCACGGCCTTTTCTGAGGGGCCAAACAATGTGTGTGTCTGTGTCTGTGTTTCAGTGGGACATCGCTCCGGAACCGTGTTCGGTGCGACTTCTCACCGCAATGAAAGGTACTCACGTGTGTGATATCCAGACTAAATTTTTAAGTGGGTAAAGTCTTTCGCGGATTGTTGTGTCAGTCAGAATGCATCAAGACCACGCACTCGATGCGCTCTACACGACTGCAAACCCATGCGGCGTGGTGATAAGTTATTGATATGGCCCGATCCTTGCCTTCCCACAATATCGGCACAGATGAGTTTTGAGTGCAGAATTCATGGTGACTTCTGGGGTCTGCTTTCATCCCAAGAGTCACAGTGGCTTCGATTACCGACTCCTCGCGTTGCGCCACATGCGAAAAAAACCTATACTGGCGCCCTAAGAACATTACGTAGAAAAACATGGTATGACAAAGATCTTGCAAGAAATGTTAAGAAATCTCGAAATTTCTTAAGACGTCTTAATGTAATGCCGAAAGGGCTATTTCTTAAAGATTTCTTACTGATTTCTTAAGACGTGTTTCTTAATGCCTAGCATTTTAATGTCCATCATTCTGAAAAAGATCTTAAAAGATCTTTTTCAGAATGATGGACATTTTTAATGCTGGGAGATATGGAAATAATGTCCATCATTTCATTAAGAAATCTTAAGAAATCCTGTATTTCTTAAAAATAATGGGGGTCATTAATTTAAGAAATTTAATGCAGCACCTGCATTAAGACGTCTTAAGAAAGAAGTGAAAAGATCCTTTTCTTATTAAGACCTTTGTCATACCATGGAAAAATCGTTCAAAAATCCAAAAAAAAACTTATGTAACTCGGAACCTTTGGGAGGAAACCAACGAGAGGATTTCGTGAATGCAAGAATGGGCGCCACAAAAATTGCGCTGCAACAAGGCGCCGGGGCGTCGGGCCAGACCGATCTCACCCAACACACGCCTCGCCCCCCATAAGCGAGTGGGAGTTGTCACCGAACCCACAGCATGCTCCTGAACAGAAGGACAACTCCCCGATGCTCTGGAGACTCTCGGGCAGACTCATTGCCCTGCCGTGCCCTGCCTGCATGGCACATCGCAGGGTGTGCGTGTTTTGCCCGAGGAGAACAAAAAACCCCCCTCCCTCTCGCGATTCATCCCCGACACAACAAAACAGCAAGAAAAATGCCAAAGGGAAGGGGGCTTTTTGCGGTGAGCTGCGTCAAGAGCGAGCAGGCAGGAAAAAAAATGCCCCCCCTCCCTCCGCCCCACGCCCCACCCCCCACCCCCCCCCCCCCCCCCCCCACACACACCTTCATCGCATGCGCTCCCCTACCCACCCCACCACAGCCTGCTCTTTTGAACCCCCACTACACCTTAGGCTGAGATGGAGGGTTTATTGAGTCCCTGATCTTACCTGATTATTGCTCTGAGGGCCTCCGCTTTGCCGGGTTCGGGATCATGTCTGCGGGGGACAACAGCATAGCGCATGAGGGGAATGCAGCAGGCGCAACACCCGACGGAGTCTTTGCCGAAGTGCCGAAATCCTACCACAGATGGTTTCAGGACCGGAGCGGGGTGGTGTTTTTCAGCGAGGTGCTGCGCATCAACCGCGATGCTGTCCACAAAAAGCGCTGCGTGCTGCTGACAGAGGCATGCCTCATGATGTGTACCCGGCAGGGCACCGTCAACCGCAGCATCAAACTGGAGTACATCGACAGACTCATCGTCTCCCCCTCCGGGACGGATTGCCTTGTCACCATCGCGGGGAAGCACGACCTCCTCCTCCGCTTCCCATCTGCCACCCTCGTCAGCCACGCGTTTGTCCCAGCCATGCGCCACCTCACCTTCGTCAACGTCTTCCACCTGGGCCCCGGTCAGGCCATCGGCGACCGCGACCACCCCATCAACTTCGGCACTTCGAAGGAGAACATCCCCGAGCGGGACAGGCGGCTGCGCCGCTCGCCCCCCCTGCACTCCCTGCCGCAGGAGCCGGCGCCGCTGTCCGGCAGCGAGGGTGAGGGGGAGGGGGAGGGGACCCCGCAGAAGGTGTCCTTCGGATCGGTCCGCTTCGCACCCCCCCCGGCACCGGAGCCCTCCGACCCGCCCTTCGCCATGCCTGGCCCTGAGGAGGACCTCGATGTGCTGTGGCGGGCGCTGCTGCGGCAGGCGACCCCTGTGGGTGGGGGCGGGCTGGCACCATCTCCGCTGCCCACGCAGGAGAGGGTTGTACGGACACCGCCAGCGGCAGGCAGGGCGGCGGCGGCGCCGCCGCCGCCGCCGCCGGAGGTGATGCAGGCGGCCGCGATGCCGGGGCTGCCGAAGTGGAAGCCGCCGTCGGAGGTGGCGGCTCAACCTGACTCCCCTGTGGCGCAGGCGCTGCGGTGGCGGCAGCCAGAGGCGGTGGTGGTGGAGGAGGGGCGTGGTGAGGGTGAGGGTGAGGATGCGGTGGTTCTGCCGCCGGCGGAGCCGGCGGTGGCGGTGGCGGTTGCAGCACCGTCCGCGGCGCCGGCGGCGCTGCCCAAGCCTGTGGTGTTGGATGCCGCTGTGCAGACGCGGCATCCGGTGGCGGAGCTGTGCCCGGGGTGTGCCGGTTCCGCTGCGTGTGGGTGTGCCGCGTGGTGTCCCAGCGGGTGGTTTCCCCGTGTGGCGGCAGCGGGTGGTGGTGGTGGTGGTGGGGCGGCGTGCGGCCCCGTGTCAGGTGATGCGGTGGGGTCGTTCGACCCCTCCTCTGCAGGCAGCGGGCAGGTCGCCCTGGGGGACGGGGGTGCGCGTGTGGCGAATCGGAAGAACCTGCCTGTTGTGGTGTGCGCCTTCCCCCTGTCTGGCGACGGGGTGGCGAAGTACGATGCTGTGATAGAGAAGGATGCCTTTCAGCGCTGCGCGCTGGGTGTGTGTGTGGATGCGGTGCGGCGGATCGAGCTGCGCAGCGACGGCGCCCTCTTCGTCGACGGCAACAAGCTCTCGCAGCATCGCGCCCTGCGCCCTGCAGAATGCGTCACTCTGCGTGTGGACCGCAGCATACAGAATCAGGCGTCCTTCCGCTCACGCCAGACAGGCGAGATGCTCTGCGCGTTTTCACTGGAGCCCCGCTCCGGGGTGCCTGCCGATCATCACCCCGCACACGAGCTTGCCTTCTTCGTCAGGCTGCACAGCAGCACCGACAGGGCTCGCATTGTGCGTTCGACGATGTGGGCTGTGCCACCAGAGGTGTGCATGTATGCAGCGGTGGTGGCTGCGGTGTGCGACGTGGTGTGCACGGAGAACCTCGGGGCTACCCACAAGCGGCTGTCAACCGTCAGCGCGGAGAACACCCGCCTCCATGAGAGGGCTGCTGGGCTGGCAGAGCAGCTGTCGGAGGCATCTGCAGTGCAGCAGCACTTGGAGGAGCAGCTGTATGATGAGCGCGGCAGGGCTGCTGGGGCTGCAGCAGCAGCTGCCGCAGCGGAGGCCCGTGCTGCTGACGAGGCGCGCAGGGCGGGGGCGCGTGAGGCAGGGCTCGAGGAGCAGGTCGCGGAGCTGCGTCGGGCTGCGGAGAAGCACGCCAACGAGTTCCGCCTGATGTCCGAGATGCTGAGGAGGGTCGAGATGGAGAGCGATGCCCGCACCCAGAGCCTCACACAGGCACAGGCACAGCTGCAGCAGGCGCGCAGCGAGGCGGTGTCGCGCACACACGCCGAGGCAGCCCGCTCTGACACAGAGGCAGAGGTCGACACTCTCCGCCAGCAACTCGAGGATGCCGAGCGCCAAGTGCGCGTGCTGCAGAGCCGGGATGCCAGGCGTGTGAAGGACCCCACACGCGACCAGATGAAACAGCTTGCAGGTGTGGTGGACGCCCTTGTGGTGCACTCCGACAGCCACACGGACCCCACCCTGCCTGACAGTCTGGCAGCTCTCAGAGGCCCTGTCGAGCGCCTCGGTGCCCAGCGGCGCAACGAGCGGCGTATCCTGTCGATGTCTCGGTCGCGCCCCTCCCTGGTCATCACTGCTGTGCTGGCGTCGCTGGGTGACGGCGACCCGGAGAGTGCACAGCGCACCCTGCAGTCGCAGTGCCCTGAGATGGATGCCAGGGGTGTTGTGCGCCGTATCCATGTCCGTTATGCCATGCTGTCTGTGTCCCGCCTGGCACAGCTGCACACAGCCCACCTGCTGACACGTTACTTCGCAGCGCTGCGTGCCCACGCATGGCGCCGGCGCTGCGCCCATCCCCCCTCCCCAGCGTACGGCCGCTCTCTCCTCACCGCCCGCCCCTATGCCCTCTAGCCCTGCCGCTCGGTGTATTGTTAGATAGACTGCCGCCAGCCTCCCCCCGCCCACCACCCGCCCACCCTGCTTTGCGCCCGGCTTGCTTTGTGCCCCACACTCTGGCTCCGCAGGGGGGACTGGCACCGCCGGTATGCTGCGGGCGTCGCTGCTGCGCCTGGCGCAGAGGAAGGCAGGGCTCGCCGATGCACTGCGTGTGTATGCCGTCACTGACGACCTCTATGCAGGCCCGCTGCTGCTGCCACGCCTCAAGGGGTGCATCGACGGAGGCGCCACCTGCATCCAGGTGCGCCTCAAGCACCCTGCATCAACCGAGGAGCTTGTCAAGCTGACCGCAGAAGTTGTTGCCCTCGCTCGGCCTCACGGTGTGAAGGTGCTTGTTGATGACAGGGCTGATGTCTGTGTGGCTGCTGGTGCAGACGGTGTGCATGTTGGGAAGGGTGATCTCGACCCAGCTGCAGCGCGTGCAATCATCGGGCCAGAGGGCCTTCTCGGTGTCACGGTGTACGGCAGTGAGGAGCGTCTTGGGGAAGCCATCCGTGGCGAAGCTGACTACGTCGGGACAGGCGCAGTGTTCGGCTCGACGACCAAAACCTCCGCACAGCGCAGCGACCTGGAGTCGTTGACCCGCCTCAGGTCTTACATGGCTGCAGAGGGCAGGGGTGTGCCCATGGTGGCCATAGGGGGGATCACTGCCGACAGGGCTGCGAAGTGCATCACCCATGGGGCCGATGGGGTGGCGATGGTGTCGGGGCTCCTCGGGGACCCGCACTGCACCGACGAGGCAGCGGCGTACGCCACGTCGCGTGGCCTTGCCTTGGCGACGAGGGAAAACGTGTCGCGGGCACTGCAGGGGGAATGACGAAGCCCAGGGTCCTCGCCTTTTCTCTCTCTCTCTCTTCCACCCCCTTCCCAGAACCGCGACCACACCCCCGCCTGGCCCTTTGCAGCAGCCACAGCACAGCACCCACCACACCAGGCGGGATGGTGAGGGCAGATGCCCTCTGCCTTTACACATCGGAGGCCCACGCATGGGGCGTTGGGCGCGTGAGGCGGTGCGTGCATGACGTGCTGGACATCGTGGACCTCGACACCGGAGCTGTGGTGCAGGCGCGCAGCACGGACACCATCGAGGTGCGTGAGAATGCTCTCACGACACGCAGCGACCTGCTGGACATGCCCACGCCGCACGAGGGTCTTGTGCTGCATTGGCTGAGGCGACGCTACACGGATGGGAAGCGTGCCACACGTCTCGGTCGGATTATGCTCCAGATGCGCAGCGACGTGGAGCCGACCTGCTCCAGCGCCTCGGAGGTGTATACGCGCATGTTGCAGCAAGGCCGCCCCCAGACACTTGCCGTGCTGGGGGTCTCGCTTGCAGACAAGCATATGTTTGTTGCATCGTCTTTGAAGTCGCTGTTGCGATGCGGTGGTGCGCCAAAGCAGCTGCAGGAGGTGCTTGCGGCATCCATAGGTCTGCTGCAGTTCTTCGGATCTGCCCGCACGATCCACGGGTCGGAGACGCCCTGCTTCTCGTGTGCCTGGCACCTGGGGTTTGCGCCCAGCGGTGTGCTGGCGTCGCTGAAGCTGTCGACTGCCGCTCTCGAGAGCAGTCGCATCCTGTCGGTGACAGAGAATGAGCGCCTCTTCACCGCCGCATACCTGCTGCTTGCAGGGAAGGATGCGAGCAAGTACCTCGCGACGTCCGCCGTGTTCCCACAGATCGCAGAGGGTGTTGCGCCTGACGCCCAGGATAAGGTTGACTACGAGCGTGCCTCTGCCCTGTGCCAGGAGATTGGTCTTGACAACCGCACGCGCGACTCGCTGTGGCGGCTGGTGAGTGCCGCTCTGCATGTCGGGTCCCTCGAGCTGGTGCACTCCTATTCGCCAGCAGCCACCACCGTCAAGGTGTCACCCGACTCGCTGTCCTCCCTGAAGCTGGCTGCAGGGCTGCTTGGGCTGGACCCAGCCGCCCTGTCCTCCGTCATCACATGCTCCTCCACCCCAGCGGTGACGCGCGACACCATCGCCTGTGCGGTGTACACCTCTGTCTTCGACAACCTGGTGCGCCTCCTCAACGGCGCCTTGTTACGATGCTTCACGTCAGGCAGCGAGGGGTGCACCGAGGTGGTGGTGATCGATGCCGCGGGTGCCCAAGGGAACAACTGCGTGTTTGGTGTGGAAGAGCTGCTGCGGCACAGCCTCTGCGAAGTACTTGAAGGCCGCTACCGCTGCGACGCTGTCGAACGCGTGCGTCTGGAGGCAGACCTCGAGACGGGAAACC
Organism: Rhynchopus euleeides; assembly: GCA_963210315.1. Taxonomy (NCBI): domain Eukaryota; phylum Euglenozoa; class Diplonemea; order Diplonemida; family Diplonemidae; genus Rhynchopus; species Rhynchopus euleeides. Next base: position 1,309,404 of record OY723275.1, read on the forward strand.
TCGACGCATCGGTGGGCCTGGCTGGCTTCGACGGCCCCACCTCACAGGAGGCCACCGCTGCACTCTTCGGGCCAGAGTCGGTGTTGGACAACCTCGAGGCAGCAGACAGCGACCTCGAGTTCTACGACAGTGTCATCTCATCACGCTCACCCCTGGTCTACTCTTCCATGACTGCGGAACAATCCGAAACATCGTCAGCCCTGCCATTCGCCGTCTACCACACCTCTGGCACGGTGACCTACGACGCGCGGGGCTTCGTTCATGGGAACGCACCACTGCCACGCCCTGTGGCGGAGCTCCTCAACGCGTCGCCCCCCCTGGGCTCCATCCCTGCAACCTCGTCGGTAGCGCGCCTGCGCGGCTTCATCAGGATGCTGCTGGATGCCTTCGCTGCCGGGGAGACGGCCTGGGTGCGCACGATCAGCCCCTCCGTATCGCCACGCACAGACGGCTGGAACGGCATGGAGGTGGTGCACCAACTGCGCGGGGCTGGGGTGATGTCCGTGCTCCACTTCTCGCAGCAGTCACACGACACATCGATGGGGCACCGCGAGTTCAGCAAGCGCTACGCATGCCTCTCTGCAAGCAGGTGTGCTGACACACAGGACCTGGCACAGCTTGCGCGAGACCTATCCGGTGTCGCCGCAAGGTTTGGGTGCTGCATCCCGAGGCCACTCCAGGTGACTCCCGCACGCGTGCTGGGGTGTGCCACAGTGTTCCGGGCGCTTGATGGGGGCATGCTCAAGAGCTCTTCCGCAATCCTGCTGGCCTTCATCCGCGGCTGGCAGGCAACAACGCGCTGCACGCGACACAATCCCCGTGCGCAGGCGAAGTCTACACTGGTTGACCTCAGCAAGCTTGGCAGGGTCGAGCTCAGCCACCGCCAGGCTGTCATGCGGGAGGAGAAGAAGTATCGCAACTTTGTGTCGGATCAGTACACCCGCAGGACAGGCGTGCTCGACAGGGAGCACCAGTCACGCGAGCAGGAAATCCAGGCTCGGAGCCTCGTCAGGATCCAGGAAGTTGAGGTGAAGCGCCGCAAATCCATTGCAGTGCAGTCGGACATCTGGTTCAGCCACAGGAAGGACGATCTTGCCCGCGCCAAGTCGAAGTGGCAGGCCCGCTCCGCCGCACCCTCGTCGGTGGTGTCTGCTGAGGAGGTGGCACACTTCGACTGCCTCGCAGACAAGGTGTCCACAAAGCTCGTCGCACACAAGCGGCAGTCGAAGGACCTGGCAAAGGCAACGTATGCACCCACCACCTCATGTCGGGAGAAAAGCCACCACGCCACCCCCACCCCCACCCCTCACCCCACAGAGATCTCTCTATCTCCGAACGCCGTGCGCGAGCTATGGAGGAAGCAGCACGCCGCAGCATGCAGGCACAGAAGCAGGTGCAGGAGGAGGCTAGACGCAAGGTGATGGATGCACGGCGATACGAGAAGGAGGAGAAGACACGCCGGGCGCGTGTGCACACCGAAGTGCAGAAGCAGAAGGCGTACTGCGACAGGGTGCTGCGGGGGGAGCGCGAGCACATCCGCCGGGAACACCGCAGGGAGAAGGAGCGCCGTGCCGACGAGCTGCGGCTCGAGGAGGAGGAGTGGGGTGCATTCCAGCGCGACGTGATCAAGGGGGTCGAGCAGCGCCTCGCTGCTGAGCGCCGCCTGGCGCAGGAGCAGCTCCAGATGCAGCAGGACCGGCAGAAGGCTGTGCTGCAGGGCGAGATTCGGCGCGAGCGGAACGCAGTGGAGGCCACCCGCCTGCAGCATGAGAAGGAGGTGCAGGCAGAGCAGGCGGGCGTTGCTGCCGAGCAGCGCAGGCAACATGAGGTGATGCGGCAGGACCGCATCCGCCAGCACGAGGAGAAGGTGCGGCAGGAGAAGCTGGCGAAGAAGTCCCGCAAGGTGGACTGGGAGCGGCGCCAGCTGGCGACGGTGTCCCTGCAGGCAGCCCTCGCACACCCACACCTCTACGACCCGGAGGCGGATACGTCGCCCATCCGTGGGCGCCGCACCGCCTCCGGCGAATGGGCCCCCCTCTCGCAGCGCATGGGGCTGTCGCCCCGCCAGCTGTCGCCCAGGTTCTACGGCAAAACGTCTGCGTCGCCTACGGCGGCGCCCAGTCCACGGAAGTCGCCTCGCAAGGCGCCTGTCCCCAGGCAGCGTTCTCCGTCTGCTGGGCGGGGTGTGCGTGCCCCGCCCGTCTAGCCTAGTTTGCAAGTCAGCAGTGTATCGTTTCTGTAGTAGAGTCACAATGGTGTAGCAGGTGGCGGTGGGGTGGCGGCTGAGTACTTTGTCTTTCGCAGCAGTGTTTGCTTTGTCCTGTCCACCCATTGCCTGCAGGGAAGTGCCCCCTCCCACCCCCGCACCCCCGGCCCTGCCCGGGGGCTGCTACACATGCATGTGACGCAAAATCGGTATTCGAATTTCCTGCGGCTGCCTGAGATCCAATTCGAGAAGCGCCAGCCCAAGGATGGGCGGCAGGGTGCATCGCAGGAGAGGCTGCAGCCGACCCCACCTGCGCTGCCTGTCAATGACATCATGCTGCCGATGATCGAGGAGCCGCAGAGCACAGGGGCCGGCACGAAGGCGGTGTTGGAGCGGAGGCTGGAGCGCGAGCGGCTCCGTGGGGCTATTGTGAAATTTGCGCCGTTCGACGTGTTCCGCGAGTGTCTTTCAATTTTTGCGAAACACCCAGAGCGGTACGGCCCCCTCTTCAAACTCCTGCAGGATGAGCACCACCGTCTCGTGCAGTCACAGCTGTCGAAGGACGAACGTGTCGCACACATGCCTGGGTCGTTGTGGGGTGCGCTGACCGGGGCGCACACCGAGTACCAGCACGAGAAGGAATTGCTGCACCAGAAGCAGCGCTTGTTCAAGGAGCTTGACAGCCTCAAGGCTGAGGTGAGGTTGCAGACCGAACGCGCTGCCTTGGCGACACAGGAGAGAGACGCGCTTCAGGAGAAGTTCGGCGAGATGCAGTTCAAGCTGCAGGAGGCGGTGGTCACGGCACAGGCGGCCGAGAGAGAGATGATGAAGGTGCGGTCCGACATGGACAAGGTGCAGGGCAAGAATATCCAGCTGCAGACCGTGTTCGATGCATATGCCGATGCGGATGAGAAGCAGGCGCAGCGGCATCTCACGCTGCTCCGGCAGGTCGAGGACCTGTCAGAGCAGTGCAAAGAGAGCGACGGGTATCTGAAGCAGCTGCGAGAGGAGCATTCCTCCTGCGTTGAGAATGCAGAGGCCGCGAAGCTGCGTGAGAACACATTGCAGCAACGCCTTGCAGAGCAGGAACTTGTGCTCAGCAGCCTCCAGGCTGAGAACAGGTCGCTGCAAGAAAAGGTTGGTGATGCGACGCCCTTCAGCATGCAGGTCGAGAAGAACTGCGAGCACGTGGTGGAGTTCTTCTTTGGCAAAGGCACCAGCATGGCAGTGCCGAAGTATCTCAGATGGCACGGTAAGGTTCTCAACCGCAAGATGCGAAAAGCGGAGGTCGAACGCGTCATCTCAGACATCTGGCTCTCCAAGTCCCGTTATGTCGCAGACAAGGGCCCCATGACGCTGGCAGACTTCTTCACTTTGTACATCACCGAGAACTTCTCAGACGCCTACCAGCAGATGGAGTTTGCGTACTCCTTGATTTACGGTGCGGACCGTTACAAGTCTGACTCCGACTGCGAGCTGTTCCTCGCTGTCCTGCGGTACGAGGTCCCTGAGGAGGTGTACTTCGATCAGTTGCAGATGCTGGCGGACTTTAAGAACTGCTTTGAGGAGAATGACATCGCGCTGCACAAGGAGAAAACGGGGTTCCTCCCCATCTGCACTATTAAGAAAACGTTCCACGTGGTCCTGCCCGCGCTGTCCTCCTGGCGCTACCAGGCGCTGTGCAAAGGTCTCAAGCAGACGGCCCCGAATGCTTCCAGCACCACGAAGATCAGCTACACGGCACTCTTCCTCAGCGACAAGGACGGCGATCAGACACCTTTGATGGAGGAGCTGCGAGATGGGCACCTACACTCCATACAGGCCTACATTGCAGACATCTGTGAGGAGGTGCATAAGGTAGCTGTTGACGAGTGCGTCACATGGCAGCACATCCGCGATGCTATCAAGCGCCTGGATCCCGCTGTCGATGACGATCTGATGAAGAAGCGATTGATTGCAATTTCCAAAGCTGCGAAGTACCCATCACCCTACGATGGGACCGGGACGGACAACCTGCTCATGGCCTTCGCCGATGTGCGTGCCTCTTTCGAGAAAGTATTCATCAAGCGAGTCGGCCCCGACCCCACAGGAGGTGATATGAAATGGGCCCCGCGCACAACAAGTGTCTTCGACTCCACCTTCCTCCCGGAGGCAGACACAGCCGACTCAGATTCAATCGTTCGCCGCAAGCGGAGCCGCTTCTCGAGCTCTATTACTTCGCTGACACCCTCGACACCCAACGACTCTGTCAGACGCTACGGTAGGATGTCCCGCGCCTCGAAGCATATGTGACGCTTTTCAGCGTACATAGCAGGGCTGTGCCATTGGGAACCAGGATGGTTAGGGTGTGTCGTCGCCTTGCGATTCTTTTTGATCTTTGCGGGTAGAGCATCCAGGGTTTCTGAGGGTGAGGCCTGAGCAGATACCGCCATGTGATGTTTTTACTGATTACGAGCGACAAAACCAAGTCGCGAAGGAAATTTTTGTAGCAACACATCATTGAGACAGCAATGTGTGTTCAACAACAATGCTTTCGGATCATTTCTTTACAGTCGCTGGGGTGCTTCTTCTTATTGAACCGGGATGAACCGACAATGTGGGTCGGTGTTCGTCTCTCCGCAGACAGGACAGAATCCCAACCCCCAACCCCCCCCCCCCCCCATCTTCGGAAACCTCCGTTGCCACGGAATCCTTTCCTTGGGGTGTCGCGCGCTGCGTGACGTTGCCCTGTATTTTGTACAATTCTTGCCTTCATGCCTTGGACGTTGTGCCTCGGGCAACAGCGGGGTGGTCCTGTCGACCTGGCCCAGGTTGCCACACCGTGCTGCTAACATAGGGATCAGACGGGGAGCGTGCCCCCGTCCCCCGGCATATGCGCGTGCACCGGTGAAGGTTTCTCTCAGAGCGTGATCTCAGATTCTGTCCCGCAACAACTCAGAGCTGTACCCACGTCCCCACCCACGGACCCTCTGACACCCTGTTCATCATCCGAGTGTCGCTTATTTTCGCAGCTGATGTTTGCCGCAGTGTCTTCCACCCACACCAGGCAACAGGTTCAGGGCGGATGGTGAGTCGAGGAAATGACCCACAACCTGCTAGCATGAACGGGCACGGGAGGGCCCCCCAACAGGCGATGTACCGGAGGGGCGCAGGGGAAGCACATGGCCGCGACACAGAGGGGACGCTGCAAGAGAGGTGTGTTGTCACAGGCAGCCATGCCGAGAAGGGCCGGCGTGCGTGGGGTGGGGAGTGACTGACACGGCGTGCGGGAGCAGCCCCACACCCCCCCACACCCCCACCCACCCCAACACCCACACCCCACAGCTTGACGAAGCTCTGTGCGGAGCTGGACGCTGCCCATGAGCGGGGGCTTTCGCCTTTCGGCAACGGTGGGGTGTGCCTGCAGCCAACCTCTGTGCGACATGCGCTGCACTCCGAAGCGAGGGAGCTCAGCCGAGACCGCGAGAGGGAGCGGGTAGACCGCGAGCTGCACTCCTCCACCACGACGTCGGTCGACCTCGCGGGGCACTCCGACTCGTCGCCCACATCCGCATCGCCCCCCAACAAGCGTCTCCCCGAGCGTGCTACTCGGCGCACCGCTTCGCAGGGCTCGCAGGGCAGGCTGTATGCGAATGTCTCGCCGCGGTATATGCATTCGCAGCACCGATCCCCCTCCCCGCGCCCTTCGGGGGAGAAGGCGGCCGACCCGCTGCTCGAGAGGCACAAGCGGATGATCGCAGAGAATGGGTATGGGAAGACGCAGCCGCGGCTCTACAACATCAGCGAGGATCGGCGGGAGTCTCGCCGGCTGAAGCAGCAAGAACTGATGCTGCGACGACCCAAAGATGAGGTTCTATCGAAGCACAAACAGATGCAGCGGCGCCTGGGGTACGACTCGGTGTCGTCGCGCCTCTTCCACAACACCTTCGGGATCACGAGCCCGGAGCCACGTGTCGCGTCGCCGGCGCATCGCTCGCGGAGCGGGGGCCGGGCACGCAAGACGCGTAGTGCATCCCCTCGCCCCTCCACGGCCTCCACAGCCAGGTCATCCTCGGCACAGTCGCATCAGTCCCGGGGGAGTGCATCTGGGATGAACAGCGCGGGCATGCCAGCCTCGCCTCTGAAGGCTTCCCCGCACAGCTCGAAGAAGTCGAAGCGTGCCAAGGAGACATCCGCGGTCAACGCGTCTCTGTGCAACGGCGGGTCCTGGGAGGAGGTGGCTGCACTGCTAAAGTCAGCATCCGCTTCCGAGAGGGAGGGGAACTTCAACGGCGCGGAGAAGATGCACCTCGAGGTGCTGAAGATCCGCAGGAAGACCCTGGGTGGTGACCACCCGTCGGTATGCAGGCGGTGCGGGGGGTGCCTCTGCTGTGTTGTGTTTCTCCTGTCCTGAAGCCCCCCTTTTTTTTTGACTCTTCGACAAAACCCCATCCCGCTGCCGCCACCGCCACCACCCACAGATTGTCGCATCGCTTCTGGGTTTAGGCCTCCTGTCAGAGGCAGGGAGTAGGTGGCCTGCAGGTGTCGTATTCTACACGGAGGCTCTGCAGCTGGGGCGCCGCCACATGAAGTCAGGGAAGAACGTTGACATGCACCGCATCATGCTGGGCCTGGGAAAGTGCCTGCATATGGCTGGGCGCAATGCAGAAGCAGAGCCCATGCTCCGCGACATGCTGCGCCATGCATCAGAAAAGCACCCCCCTGACCACCCGCTCGTCTGCCTCGGCCGCTACTGGCTGTCGCAGGCCCTGCTGGAGGGCCCCAATGAGGGTGAGGCTGAGCAGCTGGCGAAGGTCAACAAGGCTATGGGTTTCACCATCCCGACACCGCGTTCCCCGCTGCGCATATCGCACGCCACAGCGACCCAGACCTGAGACTCTGGGTTCGCGAGGTGTGGTGTGCACAGACAGAGGAGTCTGGAAGATATTTTTAACCAGGAGCGTGGGTCTTTACGTCGGGCCGTGGGGAGAGGGGGTATGGGTGTGAGTGGGGCACTTTGGAGGAAGCGAGAGAGAGAGAGAGGGGGGGGGGGTGTGCATAGAGAGGTGCGTTCGGCGCCACTAAACAATATTCGCGCATGTGTGTGCGATGTAATCCATGTTTGTCTCGGTGTAAATCACGCTGCTCGTGCGAGAGGGGGAGAGATGATGGAGAGATGTATGATTTTCCCCTCTCACGTGCCGCCATTTGCTCTGGTTGGTGCTTTCGTCAGCTGGTGCGTCAGGGGGGCAGCACGCGCCAGCGGCACGCTGCCAGATCGCCTCGAGACAGAGGGAGAGTGTGTGTAATGGGTGTTCTCTTCAATGGGATGTCCAGGATTTAAGTTAATTTTTTTGCAGGAGGGTGCAAGAGAGAGAGAGAGAGAGAGAGAGAGAGAAAGAGATGTGCATTGCTACCCATACCCCCGCGGAACCCGCTTCTCCATCTCGCCAGAATCCCCAGAAAACGTTCCCTCAAGGCTGTGTCTTCTTAAACCCTTCTTCGCTTTTCGGTGACATGTGCATCAGCTTCCCTGGTCGACTCGCCCAGTTCCACCGGCCTTTTCTCCAGAAGGAGGCTGAGTGCCCTTGTGGTTTTTTCCCGCCCTTCTGTGTGCGTGAGGGGTCACCGATCTCCCAGCCCCTCCCAGCCCCATTCAATAGGGCTCGTCGTTGCCGTTCATTCAGTTGCCTGGAATTAGCTCCTCCAGGTGTATTTGCTGCCCCGTCAGCGTCTGCAGCCTCTTCGAGACTTGGTGCTGATGCTGGTTGGTTCGTTCCCATATGTTTTCACGTTTCGCTGGAAACCAGACAGATCAGATGGGACCGGGTTTCCTGTTTTTCTTTAGCACACGTCGCTCTGAGCGGGTGTCGCATCGTATTGTATGCTCTTGTGCTCCTCACTCACAACCACCAGACCGCCGTCAGCCGTGTGTGTGTGGAGGCGTCACCGCGAAGAGGGTAGTGTATTAAAGTGCTGGTTCATCATTTATTTCCGCCTCTCTGCTTGGGCGAGGCATTCGTGATCTACCAAGACGCAATGCCCGCGAAGCAGAGACGGGGAGACACGGGAATGTACGTCACTGCCTGACGGTCTTGCACATCAGGGCGGTGCGTCCACCCGCATCCCATTCCGAAAAGTCCGGATCCGAATATCTCCAATTTACAAACTCCAGACCAGGGGATAAGATAGGTCTGGTTTTCCGGTTTTCAAAACCAGGGTTTCCCGGTTCCCGGTTTTCTGGAAAAAAAAAAAAGGTCGGTCTCATTTTTGGCGGTTTTTCTTGTGACTTTGGGACAGTAAAACAGTCAGAAAAAACGCCATAAAAAAATAGAAAGTGACCCCATCGTGATCCGCACAGAGCTCAAATAGTCCAAAGAAGGCAGAGAAGCGGAGAAGAAAAATGGACCTAGCGGATGGCCCGGTGGGTGGTGACCTCGTCATGCAGGTCTCTTCTGTTTTGAAGGTGCACACATGGTGGACTCCAGCCACCATGTCTAAGAGGGAGTCTAAGACTGCAGTCTGGAGGGCTGAGACGAGAACACGAACGACTTTCAAGCAGTCTTGAAGGTCGCCAAGCCTATTGGGGGCAACTAACAGATGAGATTTGTTTGTTGCCTGTCGTCACAGCTAGGTGCCCATCTCCTCGATAACGGAATGTGTGCAGAGATCTCGTGGACCCTTTGGCCATTCTGTCGTGCACCCACTCCACCCACAACGCACACCTGTCACGAGTGGTCGCTCCCCCGTCCTCCTCCACCCTGAAGGTTGAACCCTCAAGGACCAGTGATCTCCTGCTGGCCGGGCTGCGATACAGCGAAGCCTTCCTACTTACAAGCGAATCCAGACTGTAGTGAACAGATGTTCACTACCGTGGCCTCCGGCGGCTGGGGGGCTCCGCCCCCCAGACCCCCCTGTGTAAAAGCATTGCACCAGACCGGTTTTTTGGTCGAGAGTCCAAACTTTCAAAGCAGCTGCTGCGCCTGCCCCACCAAGCAGCCTCAGTACGACAGGACGCGCGCAGGCACCGGGCCTTCTCAGACTCTGGGAGGGTTTGCGCGGGTCGCGCGCGCCGAAGGCGCGCGCGAAAAATTTTCAAAACCAGAAAAACCGGAAAACGGTGCCAGAAAAAAAGTCTATCTTATACCCTGTCCAGACTCCTCGAAAAATAAGTACATCAGCTCAACTAACTCTGCACGACAACTGGCGTGGTGCTGGCACTCGGAAGCCCGCGCTTCTTCGTTAGCGACCCCAGTTCCAACGAAGCCTTTTCTCACTGGTCATGACATGCCGCCTTGTCAACGACACAAGACCCGCACGGAAACAAGTGGGGGTCTGTGTGATTGCCCGATATATCTCTCTCTCTTTGCGGTGCAGCACACCCAGCCCTCCTGTGCCACTTAGCTTCATCGGGACGCCTTAGGTTGAGTTGCCGCTTGGCTCGATCCGCTGAGGTGCCCGAGGCGAGACCACCGACGTGGTCTGTGGTGGTGATGTGCGTTGCAGGGGTCTCGGTGTGTGTGTCGACAACACTATAGTTTCGGCAACAAGCCCGATTGTTCACCGGTGATCGAATCCCAGGAAATCATTTGCCATGGCGGCTGAGGGGTGTCGAGCCGAGATCCCTGGTGTGTTGCGTGTGCGCATTCTATTATCTATTGGGCGGGAGGGAGGGGGGGAGGCGGCGCAGTTTTAAGTAACCACCGACATCGTACGTAGAGCATGTCACAAGCCAACCATGGAACGGGACCCTGCCGCCCCACACCCGACCTGAAAGGCGAAAGCTGCTCACAAAAGCTTCGCACATGCATTGCTCTTAGCCTCTCTCACTGTGTGTACGAGCACGCACGGCTCAGGGCACCATCTGTTCGAAGCCACCCAGTCGGCTCATGCAGGCACCACCACCACCACCACAGCGTGTCCCCCCACCCTCTGCACCAACCCTCCGATGCACCGGGCACTGTGCGTGCTGCTGGGCGCCTCGCTGTGTGCGGGGCAGGGCTTCACTGCAGCGGGTGGTGCTGAGCGGGATGCCTTCCTCCGCAGTAGCCTGCAGGCGGCGAACGGGTGGCTCAGCGAAGAGGTGCGCAGGGAGAAGTATGACAAGATGGGGGCGTCGGTCTTCTCCTTCTTCCGTGGGACGGCACACCTCTACTACGCTGATCTGCAGGCACAGGGGGTGCGTGGGCGGAGCAGCTTCGCCCCGGCTGGCACCACAGTGTGGGTGCAGGGGGACATGCACACCGAGAACATCGGGATTTTCCAGGACGACGCGGGGGAGATTGTTGCGGACCTGAACGACTTTGACGAGGGTGGTGTTACGACCTACCTCAACGACGTGTGGCGCTTCGCCGCGTCCATTGTGCTTGTTGCGGAGAGGCGCGAGGGTTTCAGCAGCGCCGAGATTAACGGTTTCATCGACACCTTCACACAGAGGTATCTCAGCGCCCTGCAGGGGTACCGTGGGAACAACAACGAGGTGACGGTGAAGTTCACCTCTGCCAACACCTACGGCGGGCTGGACAGCGCGTTGCTGCAGGTGCAGGAGAGCAAGAGCCGCGGGAAGATGCTGGAGAAGTGGACGGAGATGACGCCCGAAGGTCGCCGCATGCGGGTCTCCTACAAGAAGCTTGCAGCAGTCCCAGAGGAGCTGACGCAGGCCCTGACCAACGGGATCGGGTTCCAGTACCACCGCAACCTCACAGGCGGCTCTGCCTTGCAGGGGAAGCTGGGGCACTTCGCAGTGAAGAGCGTTGCACAGCGCCTGCGTGCAGGGACAGGGTCGTACGGCACACCGCGGTACTACGTGCTGGTGGAGGGCCCGACGATGTCTGAGGATGACGACATCATCCTGGACGTGAAGCAGCAGACCGACCCGTCGGTGACCCCCTACCTGCCGCAGGCAGAGAAGGATGCTGTTGCGTCACGCTGGCAGGGCGGCTGCCGCGTCGCCGTCGCACAGGCTGCGCTGCGGAACAACGAGGACAACCACCTGGGGTGCCTGCAGGTGGGTGCACAGTCCTTCTCGGTGCGCCAGCGGTCTCCCTTCAAGGAGGACTTCGACACCACGCAGCTGACGTCGGCGGCGCAGATGACGCAGATGTGCGAGCAGTGGGGTGCCATCATCGCTGCTGCACACGCCAGGTCGGACAACGACTTCAACCCGAATGTCATCCCGCACAGCTTCGAAGAGGGGGTGCACGGGGCCACTGCCGGGCGTGTTGCTGCCTTCCAGAAGGACATTCGTGACTTTGCCATTGGATATGCCGCACAGGCCAAGATCGACTACGGGCTGTTCCAGCAGATCTTGGATGGGGGTGAAGGTGGCGGTGACGACGGGGAAGATGGTGAGGATGTGGACCCGGACGACGACTAGGAGTTCTATCCCCAGAAGGCAAACTCCGACACCACCTTGTTTGCTGCATGAGCCCTCTCCCTCTCCCCCCCCCCCCTTTCCGAAGAAGTGCAGCGCACAGATGGCCCATCCTGCAAACAGACCCGATACACCCACCCTTTATTATTTCCCACAGGAAAGGCACACCCTTTTCGAATCATTCCGGTCTCTCAAATTGCCTCTCCCGGTATGACAGTGCAAAATGCCTGATCGCACTGTGCCCATTCTTCCCTTCCCTTCTTTTCCCCTTCTGCTGTGCCAACCCTGTGTGCACACCCCGTGTTGCCCAGCAGCTATGCCGATCGCGTCGGCAAGCGATGTTGGGCGAGGGGGGTACCCCCGCCACGCTGGCACTTGACCCTTGACCTTTTCCTTGTCCCTGTTTCCTTCCACCGCCCTGTTGCGCAAGATCCGTGATATTTCGGACAGACGAGCACCGGGTGGCTTTTTGAGGATGTGCCATTCTCATTCTCTATTTTCTACAGCACATCTCCCTCGCCTCCACCCAACCGTTCCGGGCTTCAACGAGCCTGAGAGCCCCACATCATTTCCACACCCCGCTGCGGTTCCTCTGCATTCCCGAAGAAGTTGCCTACGGCTGTGGGCTGTCCTGTGGCAAACAGGGTGTGCCACCCTGTTTTATGTGGGTGTGAAGGTGTGAATGCAGCTCACTGTTCTGCACTCCAGAGCGAGGGTGTCACCCCGCAATCAAACGCATATCATTTCTATAACGCTTCCAGAACCTGCCACCCTGGCTCTATCAGGCCCAGAAGAGCACTCGCCCTCTGCCCGATCGTCTCATGGCCCCTCGGGAGGCCCTGCCTGTTGCGCGCTGGGGTTGTCCCGGAGTGAGGCAGTGGCTTTCTCACGGGGGAGGGAGGGGGCGAGGCTCAGCTTTTTTTCACGCATAGTGTCGCTCGTGCCGTTGGTGTGGGGTGGGGGGACCCGGCATCCAGTAGCAGTCTTAACTGAATTGCACCAGCCGGATCAGCGCACGTCAGGGTGTTATATGGCGGCAAAATGCCGCTTGCAAAAAAGAGGATGGTCCCCCCCGCCCCGCCCCTCTCCCTCTCCCACTCGCGGATGCCACGCAACTTCTTTTCTCTCTCGCACCCACCCACCCACCTTGCCCGCTTTCTGCGATACTTCCACCCACTGGCGTGCCCATCCACCCGACACACCCCTTTCTTCTCCAGGACACCCCTTTCACCGCGGGTGCCCGCATGGCCAACGGGGGTCTGGTCCGAGGAAGATCGCTGGTGCAGCGCCGCCAGGACTCCGAACGCTCCGCCACAGAGTTCGAAGTCCTGCCCCCAGACATGCAGGGGCCCACCTGCGTTGCCCTGGGGGGCAACGCCACGCCTCCGCAGGCCACACCCCCGCAGGGCCCTGCAGGTGTCCCCGCCTCACCGCTGCCGCTGGGTTCGGAGGCAGAACCGGATGCCACACCACCCCCCGAGAGGGTATCTGGATCCCCAACGGTGAGATCTGAATCGTGCTCCTCCGACCTCGGCAGCCGTGCCCCTTCTAGCTTCAAGAGATGTGGCGATAAGCCGCATGTCTGGAGCTTTCGGAAGAAGCCCATTCGTCGGGTCAACATTGCGCGTGCCAAAGTGGGGGGGCGCTCTCCTGGGTGTGGGACAACTGTGAGCAGCACAGCCACGTCTCCCACCTGTTCTGACAATGATATCATGCAGATCGTGTCCCCGCAGAATAGCAAGCGGATCTCCATTAAAGATGCGCAGAGTTTTGAACACGAGGTGAAGCTGACGTTTGAAACGATGGACAACTTCGCAGAGTCTTCCCAGAGGTTTCCCAAACCCCTCCCCGTGGAGAAGCTGTACCTCATCTCGAAGGAGTTGATGCAGGACATCCCGATTGACGAGAAGCAGAGCACCGTGACGTTGTCGAAGGATCATATCCAGTCTCTCCGCGACCCGGAAACTCTGCAGTTCCTCATCGACACGCCAGGGCTTGCAAGGCATATGACAGGAGAAGACGAGGAGTGGCACCCGTCGCACGTCTTTATCACCGCCGTTGATGATGAAGGCCGCCCCACCGAGGCCACCATCGATGAGGACCAGATCACCTTCTCCGTCGGGGACACCCCGCGGACATCGCTCGCCACAACGCCTGCCACGACGTGCCCGCCCACCCCCCAGCACCCCTCTGACATGACACCCTCCAAGGCAAGCACCGTGCCGCCATCCCCTGCCGTGCCAAAGGAGGCTCCCACTGGGGACAGCCCGGTGGCGCCCCGCGTCCCCTCCTGGATGAAGGGGACACGCGCCTCGGAGAAGAAGAAGCGAGACCTCCTTGCGGAGCACCGTGACAAGGTGCAGGAGATGTCCACCAAGGGGGCGAGGGTTATGCAGCAGCAGCAGCAGCAGCAAACCCCTGCAACCCGTGAGGACGACATACCTGATGAGACGGAGCTGTTCTCCACACACAGCGGGGAGGAGGACGGAGGTGGAGACGACAGGGAGACTTCCCAGAAGCAGCCAGCCCTCGCCGCACAGAACCTCACATCCCGCCGCCTGCTGACGCAAGAGGAGGAGGCGCGTGTCGGGTGCATCGAGCGTGACACCCGTTTTGACGTTGAGTCCATCCCGCTAGACGACGGGGAGGGGTTTTCCACATCAAAAGCGGATGAAACCCGCTCCGAGGCAATCGCTGAGAAGCTCGCAAGCCTCCGTCCAGACATTGCTTGGGATGGGATTTTCCACCCGGCGCAGGAGGATGAAGGTGATGAGAGCATGACTTCCTCGAGGCGAACGAAGCCTGCCGCATCTGATTTCACCTCGGATGCCGATGAGCTGCGCCGCAGGAGCCTTGTCGCGAAGGCGCGGGATGCGGCGAATTCAGTAAGGGAGCCTCAGAGTGACTACCTCACGTCGATGCGGCGCGTGCGGGAGAGGAAGGCGAAGCTCCTCAAGATTAACGAAGGGCTCAGCGCGCTCTACACCCAGACGGCAGAGGTGGAGGAGGCACTCCGGATGGACCGTGAAACAGGCTCTCTCGACTCGGATTACAGAGGCATCATGGGGCGTGACGCGCTGGACAAACTCCTCCGGGCCTGCGCTGCCGACCAGGGTGTTCCGCTGCCCGAAGCACCCCCTTTGTTGGATACGGCGCAGCCCACGAGGGGTTCCCGCCCCCCCTCCAGGTATATCGACCCGCACTGTTCGGAGGAGGACGCAGGTGCGGCAGTCCACCCCAGCTTCAGCGGGAACAGCTGTGAGGAGGACCTGCCGTTGGATCCGGCGGCGCTGTTCAGCAGGCCTGTTTTTTCCTGCGAGATGGCAGCACCGGATAGCTCTGAAGAATGCTCCAATCCCGGAAGCCCTGCCGGAGACAGATCGCCTCCAGGAGCTGGGGGACCTGCGCCATGCGACCCCCCGAAAGGAACCCACGGGGAAGGGGGGGATGAAAATGGAGCTGTCCTGCCAACGGCAGAGCGAGGGATGGATGGTGTGCCTGCTGCGGCGTGCCCCTCCCGAGCCAGCAGCGCCTGCTGTGGCGAGGCTGACGTGCTGGAGGCGGTGGTGGAGGCGGAGGGTGAGGAAGAGGAGGGGGCGGTAGGGTCTGCGGCGGAGCTGCCGACAGACCCTGCTGTGGAGGAGCAGGCCCGCACGGAGCGGAGCCTGTTCCTCAGCGGCAACTGGGGTGCGCTGCTGGTGAGGGGGTCTGTGGGGGAGCTGGTGCGGCCGGCGAGCCGTGCAGGGACCCCAATGATGGTGCACGCAGCCTCTCCAACGGCTCTTCCGAGCCGGGATTGTTCTGCGTCGCCTGCTATGATGGAGCCATGCCGGCCTTGCAGCAGACCGGTTGTCTAACGCCGAAATAATATGCCAATCCGTCTGTGACTGCAAGGGTTGTCTTAGCGGTTGCGATCAGGAAACATAATATTATGATGTTGACAACATGAAAAATGTTGAACTTGCAATGCCTTCTCTTCTCTCCTTGCTCTGTGGGAGGATGGCCTCCACGGCCTCAATGCCCTCCAGTCTGGCGACACCAAATGGGGAAATGGAGGCCCCTGCTGAATCTAAAAGAAACGAACTCCCCCACACAACCCCGCAGTCCCCAACCATTTTCCCCAAACGGCGCATCATCTGCAGCCCCCCCTCCCCCCCCTCCCCTCACACCATCCCTTCTGCAGGCGTTACACAACACACGGGGGACGCTTTGGCCCCCCCATTTCACCCCACAATGGGTGATGTCTGCGTGGCAATGGACATCGACATGGCGGCGCTGCACTCAGTGCTGCAGCCTGCGCCGCACAGTGTGAAGGTGGAGTGGGCCCTGGGGCAGCTGGAGGTGCCGCAGCTGTGCGACTTCGGCCCTGTCGAGCCCCTCGGCCTGCAGGCGGAGCGTCGGCGGTGGGAGGAGGCTGTCGCTGCGGAGCAGCGGGTCTTCGCCGCACTGGAGTGCCGCGACAGGCATGACGTGCACAGCGGGGAGTACGACGAGGGGCAGCCCATGTGGGACGCTATCACCACCGTCACCGCCAAGTTTAAATACGCATGCATGGCACAGGCGGAGCTGATCGGCAGCGAGCGGCGCGTTGTGGAAGACCTGGAGGCGACAGAGCGTGAGGCGGTTATCACGGAGGAGCACTACAGCGCGCTATCCCTCCACAGCCTTGCCAGGGAGCTCTCGGCGATGGTGGCGGAGCGGCAGGCCGCCGCGATGCAGCTGCAGCGGCAGCAGCTGGAGGCAATGCGGTTGCTCGAGCTGCAGCAGCGGCAGCACCAGGAGCTGCACCTCCGGGCGCAGGAGGAGGCACAGCGCGTGTGGGAGGCGCAGCAGCAGGCGCAGCGTGAGGCGGAGCGGCAGCGCCTCGTGCAGCACGAGCAGGCTCGTGACTTGGAGGACGAGCAGCGCCGCCTGGAGCGCGAGCTGGAGCTGTGGCAGCAGCTCGATGCGCACCGCCTGGAGGTGCAGAAGGCAGAGTGCTATGCCCTGCCGCCGCAGGAGGTGCAGGAGGTGGACCCTGCTGCCTACCTCACAGGCGATCATGCGGCGCTGTATGCCTCGCTCGTCCCGCACTACGACAAGCGGCTTGTCCTCTTCGCTCTGGATGTGTTCGGTGCGGACGCCAGCGTGGCAGTGTGGCTGACCTCCCTCCAGCTGCTGGTGTCGCAGCTGCCAGGCGTGCCCCTGCTGCATGTGGTGCAGATGCTGCTCGCCTCCGACTCTGCGGAGATGGCGCAGTCGCTGTGCCTCTCCCCAGGTGTGGAGGCGGATGCCCTCGCCGCCACCCTCGTCTGCGAGAGGCCCGAGAGGGTCCAGCGCGCCTGCCACGCCGTGGCGGCGCAGCTGCGGGCCAACCCACACGGCTTCCCTGCTTTCCCTTCTGCTGACCTGCCGCGCACCCCGTCGCCGGCTAGCCACCCCACGCTGTCACCCCGTGTGGTGTCGCCTGGCCCGCAACCCTCCGTTGAGGAGCTGCACCACCAACACATGCTGCAGCAGCAGCAGCAGCTGTTGCAGCAGCAGCAGCAGCAGCAGCAGCAGCTGATGGAGGAGATGGCACGGGCAAACCAGCTCCGCCTCGAAGAGCAGCAGCGCGAGGCTGAGCTGCGCGAGAAGGAGCAGGCACGCATCGACGCGCTTGCGGAGGAGCTGCGGCGCCAGGAGGAGCAGCTGCAGCTGCAGCAGGAGGAGGAGCGCCGCCTCCGAGAGGAGCGCCGGCTGGAGGCGGAGCGGGCGGAGCGACTGCGGGTCGAGCGCGAGCAGCAGGCGGAGCAGCAGCGCCAGCTGGCGGAGCTGGCCGCCCTGGAGCAGCAGCGCGAGCAGGAGCTGGAGCTGCAGCGGCTGCAGGAGGAGCGCCAGCGGCAGGAAGAAGCCCTCCGGCGGCAGCAGGAGGAGCAGCGCCTGCAGGACGAGCTGCGGCGACAGGAGGCGATGCTTGCAGAGATGCAGCGCCAGGAGGAGCTGCGGCTGCAGGAGGAGCAGCGCAAGCGCGAGGAGGAGGCACGCCAGCAGGAGCTGCTCAGGCAGCAGGAGGAGATGCAGGCAGAGATGCGCCGCCTCGAGGAGCAGCGCCAGATGGAGCAGCAGCTGCAGGGGCTGTTGGCGGCGCAGCAGGCGGAGGACGAGCGCCGGAGGCGCGAGGAGGAGGAGGCGGAGAAGCGGCGGCAGCAGGTGTTGGAGGCGCAGCGGCTGGAGGACGAGCAGCGGAGGCTGGCCGAGGAGCTGGGGAGGCTGCAGCAGCAGCAGCAGCTGGAGGCGGTGCTGCAGGAGGAGCAGCGCAGGGAGCAGGAGATGGAGAGGCAGCGGCAGCAGCAGCTGGAGCAGCAGCGGCAGCTTGAGCATCAGAGGCAGCTGCAGATCGCGGAGCAGCAGCGGCAGCAGCAGCTGGCGGAGCAGCAGCGCCAGCAGCAGCTGGAGCAGCAGCGGCAGCTTGAGCATCAGAGGCAGCTGCAGCTGGCGGAGCAGCAGCGGCAGCAGCAGTTGGAGCAGGAGAGGCAGCTGCAGCTCGAGCAACAGCGGCAGCAGCAGCTGGAACAGGAGAGGCAGGCCCAGCTTGAGAAGCAGCGGCAGCAGCAGCAGCAGCTCGAGCAGCAGCAACGGATGCAGCAGCAGCAGCACCACCACCACCAGCCCTTCCCCCAGAGCCACGCCGCGCCTGCATACCCCACGGCACAGCCTGTGGTGACACCGCTGCCCTTCAACCCATATGTGGGTGCGCCTGCTCACCCCAACACTGCCCCTGCCACCCCAGCTGCCGCTGCTGCTGCCCACAGTGCATACCCCCACGCTGTGCGGCAGGCGCCAGCTGCGCACGACGCCCAGCTGCCACAGGTATGCCTGTCTGTCTGCATTTTGTTGATAATGCTCTGCAAAGGGTTTGCACGGGGGCACAGTTTCCTGGAGACAACTCTCAATAGAAAAAAAATCGGCTCTCGGGGTTGCTGATCTGCCCCCTTCTGTTTTCCTGTTTTCAGCTTTTCAGTTTGCTGGCAAACACACACACCACCCCTGCCCCCACACACAGGACCCGGATAAGGCGCTGAAACTGCTGTCGGATGTGGAGAAGCTTGTCACCATGGGGTTCTGTGACACCGATCTGAGCCAGCGGCTGCTTGTCGAGAGGAAGGGCGACTTCCAAGCTGTGTTGGATGAGCTGCTGGAGTGGCAGGAGAAGGACGAGCAGGGGAGGCGCAGGCAGCAGAGGCAGCAGCAGCTGGAGAGGGAGCTGGAGGCGGAGCTGCTGAAGGAGCAGCAGCAGCTTGCGCAGGGCCCCGCTGCGCATCCCCAGGGGCTGTATCCGCAGCCGCCGAACTATGCACAGCCGCATCAGGTCAGTTATGTGCAGCCAGCACATGCCGCACAGATGCATCAGCTGCCGCAGCAGCAGCACATGCCCCCTGCAGCAGCGAATCCTTACATGCAACAGCACCAGCAACACCACCAGATGCACCACGCACTGCCGCCGCAGGCACATCAGGTTCCGGTGCATCCGCAGCAGCAGCAGCAGCAGCCGGTGCAGGTGCCACCGCCCCCGCCTCCGCCCGGCAACCCCCCACCGCCACCGCCCAATGATTTCGACTTCATGTCATTCAACTGAAGAGGAGGAGGCATGATGGGGTGCGGTTGGGTTGTGTCAATACTGTTTTCAGCACCGGTGGGGGTTTTGGGAGGGGCGGGGATGGGGGAGGTGAACATAGCCGGGATGGGGGACGGGGATACGGGAGGGGCGGAGGCGAGAGAGAGAGAGAGAGAGAGAGAGAGAGAGAGAGATGAATAGGGGATGGCGAAGCTGTGTGTGTGGTGTGCGGAGTGTGGATGGGTGATTTACTATTATACCGTTCTCTCTCTCTCTCTCTCTCTCTCTCTCTCTCTCTCTCTCTCTCTCTCTCTCTCTCTCTCTCTCTCTCTCTCTCTCTCTCTCTCTCTCTCTCTCTCTCTCTCGTATGCTTATAGTGTGAATATCCCCGAAACGAAAATACTCGCACCCCAAGGGTGTCGTCTACTTAACTACGCGGGCCCGCGGCCCGGTAGACTCCCCTTGTTTGAGAGAGGAGCTGCTCTGGTGGGGTGAGGGAAGTGACACAGGAGGAGGAGGAGGCGCAGGCGCCACACGGTCTGTAGCGCCCGGTGACGCGCTACGTGAGGAAGGAGGATTAAGGTAGGCCCGGAAGCCTGTAGGCGCGTGCGGTGACCGCGCACGGGCGGAGGAGGAAGAGGCACCAGAACGGGGCCTTTGGGGAAGGGCTGCGTCAACGGACACGCCGTCGGGAGGGGAGGTAGTAGGAGAAGGTGGGTCCGGATCAGCGGCGCCCACGTCAACGTCAGCGTTAGCGGTGGGGATCACGTGGTCGACCCTAGGCCTTTGGGCAGGCAGTGCCGGGGTGGAACCGGTATGCGCCTCTAAGGCGGTGCGCTTCAGCTGCGCCACGGCGGGGATGGATGGCCTGACGCCGTCGGGTGAGAGCCTCCTACGAGGCTGCATCAGGTGGCGGTGGGGTGAGCCCGGGGAGCACACGGTATGGGCCAGCCTCTTCAGGATAACTGGAGGGGTGGCGGGATCGGGAGTAGCGGGACACGGGGTCGCTTCAGGGGAGGGCTGAGGCGCAGGCACACGGGGTGGCGTGGTGGAGGGAAGATCCCCCACGGTAGGCGCAGTCGCCTCTGGGAAGGGCGGGGTTGGCGGCACATGGGGCGGCGGGGTGGGGGCGTCTGCCTCCACAGGCGTCGCAGGGGCGGGAGGGGCGTGGTGGCCCTTCTTGCAGCAAGCGGTGGGGCGTCTGTCATCCATCTCAGGCAGAGAGGCGCAGACCCCGCAGGGGGGCAGGTCATGGTCGCGGCAGCCGTGGTGGCCACGCTTGCAGCACATGTTGGAGGAGCTGCAGGTGCCGCAGCGGAGCAGCCGGTGCGTGCTGCAGAACTGCACGGGCAGTCCGTCATCCTGGCGGTGGTGGGCCCGGCAGCAGTCTTCCATTCGCAGGGTTCGGTTGTGCCCCGCCGCGTCGCAGTCATGGCACTTGGGCTTGGAGTGGGCCCTGCAGACGTTGCGAGCCAGCACCTCCGAACGGGGGGCATAGCGCTCAGCGCCGCACGGCGCCGACCTCGGGCTGACCGTGTCGAGGGGGTCACGGGTGGGGGCTACGGGAGTAGGGTCCCACTGTTCGCTTCGCGTGTCCCGGTCGGGCACCTCGGTATACGACGGGGTAAGGTCCAGGCCCCACGACTTGCTCGAGGCCCAGTGGATCGCGCGGGGAATCTGCTCGATCAGGATACGGGTGGTGAGCCCGTGGCAGGCAAAGCGGGGGCGCGGCTCAAGACCGCCCCAGACTTCCTTCACCCCCACCGCGCGGAGGCAGTAGACACGCGAGACAAACGCGCCAGGCAGGGGCGCGCGGAGGTTAACTGCTTCACACTGGGAGACGAGGTATTTCAACATCTGCCCCATCATGCGTCCACGCATGTTGAGTGGGGCGGGCTGGGTTCCTGCCGGGGCGCCAGTAGCGATCGGGCAGACGTCGAGCCCGGAGAAGACCTCGAAGTCGATGGCGAGCTCGCAGAAGGAGACGGACCCCTCCCTCGTCCAGGTGAGACGACCGAGCCAGGCCCGCAGGGCACGCATGATGCACTCTCCGTGAGTCCAGCGGGGTGGGTTGTCCGGCAGTGAGGCCAGGTCGGACTGATGGGGCGCAGCGGGTCGCGCTAGCGCTGCGTCCCACGCGCAAACAGTTGGGGATACCCCGAGGCGCTCACGTTCCAGCACATCTCTGCGGGCGACTATCGTGCTCATTAGGTGGTGCAGGTCCTTCGCCCGCACCGTACCGGATAGGGGTTTCGGTATGATGCCCCAGTTGGCTAGGCAGGGCGGCCATGAGAGGCGCTCCTCACAGAGACCCGCGTACCGCTCCCGGGCACGGACGTCGTTGTGGGCAGGGCATTCCCAGAAGAGATGCGTGACGGTTTCGGGGGAGCCCGTATCGCAATTCCGGCAGAGGCGGTCGCTACCCGGCTCCGGCTGTGTTGCTGTGAGGGGTAGGGGCACCTCACCCGAGTCGTCGAGGACATCGAACTCGGACGGGGCTGAGCTCGACGAGTCGTCGTCATCATCGGTGTCACCGGCAGCGTCGCCGTCCGCGGGTGCTGTGGCGTGGTCGGCAGCGGTCACAGGAGGTGGAGTAGGAGCGGTCGAGCGCTCGGCCTCCGGCCCGTCAGGCGCGGAGTCCGTCGCAGCCCCAAGCTTATTGCGCTCTCTCTCTCTCTCTCTCTCTCTCTCTCTCTCTCTCTCTCTCTCTCTCTCTCTCTCTCTCTCTCTCTCTCTCTCTCTCTCTCTCTCTCTCTCTCTCTCTCTCTCTCTCTCTCTCTCTCTCTCTCTCTCTCTCTCTCTCTCTCTCTCTCTCTCTCTCTCTCTCTCTCTCTCTCTCTCTCTCTCTCTCTCTCTCTCTCTCTCTCTCTCTCTCTCTCTCTCTCTCTCTCTCTCTCTCTCTCTCTCTCTCTCTCTCTCTCTCTCTCTCTCTCTCTCTCTCTCTCTCCATCCCCTACGTCCACATCCGCTTGCGCGCGAATGCGCACGAGTGTGCACCTCTATCGCCCCGTCTCCACGATGCTATGTGCTCTGGCTGTTTTCCGTCTGGTTCTAACTTTGGCCTTCTCCTCCTCCTGCCCCTGCTAGCCGGGCAGGTGCGTACCCCCGCAGCTGATTGTGTGCCATCTGATACCCCCTTATGCCCCCGCCCCCCAAAACGCCCCCCCCTCCCCCCCTGCTTCGCTCGCGGCTCGCCACAGCCAGATGGCAGGTATCAAATGTTTCGTGCCAGAGCAGAGGTAAGAGAAAGATATTGCCCCGACACCCACCCCGTCCTGTCCCTCCCCCTCCCAGCCCAACCCCCAATATTTTTGACAGTTGTGGGGGGGGGGGTTGCTGGATTTTTTTTGCAGGAGATATCACCTCAGCCACTTCATCCCCTCTGCAGACACAGCAGGATGAAGTCCTTCACCAGAGATGAGGTGGCGCGCCACAGCGCCCCGGGTGACATGTGGGTCATCATCGACGGAGATGTGTACGACCTGAGCAAGTTCGGCAAGATGCACCCTGGTGGTGAGGCTGTGCTGTTCGAGTGGGGTGGGAAGGACGCGACTGACATGTTCTTCGACCAGCACCGTCTGGAGGTGCTCCGGAGGTACCAGCGCCTGCGCATCGGCCGCCTGGCTGACGCGAAGGGTCTCTCCATTGTGGACAAGACCAAGCCGGACGACATCTCGGAGGTGCCGTACGGTGAGGTGATCGGTCTGCGCAGCGACTTCCACTCGCCCTACTACACAGAGTCGCACCGCCGCTTCCGCCAGGCGTGCCGCACGTGGGTGGAGGGGATCCGTGGTCAGGCCGAGCAGTTCGACAAGGCTGGCAAGGAGCCCACACGCGACATGTGGAAGAGCATGGGCCTGTCGGGCATGCTGATCTCCCGCATCGGGCCCGGCCCCTGGATGAAGGACCTGAAGAAGCACGGCGTGTCGCTGCCCGGCAACCTCCCCGGCGAGGAGTTCGACCAGTTCCACGAGCTGATCGCGCACACGGAGTTCGCGCGCCTCGGTGTTCCCGGGTTCTGCGACGGGCTGGGTGCAGGCCATCTGATTGCCTTCCCGCCGATCCTGCTCTTCGGCACCCCCGCCATGAAGGAGAAGTACGTCGGGCCGTGCATGCGTGGTGAGATTGTGACGGCACTGGCCATCACGGAGCCCTTCGTGGGGTCCGACGTCGCCAACCTCCGCTGCACTGCGGAGAAGACCCCCTGTGGGAAGTACTACATCATCAACGGTGCCAAGAAGTGGATCACCAACGGCACCTTCGCCGATGTTTTCATCGTGGCGGTGCGCACGGGTGCCAAGGGCGGGAAGGGCATCAGCATGATCCTCGTGGAGCGCACTGAGGGCGTGACGACGAAGTTCATCGGGACGTCCTACTCGCAGTGTGCCGGGACTGCCTACATTGAGTTCAAGAACGTGAAGGTGCCTGTCGAGAACCTGATGGGCAAGGAGGGCGAGGGCTTCCGTCTGGTGATGCACAACTTCAACCACGAGAGGTGGGTCATTGTGGCGAACTGCCTGGGGCAGGTGCGTGCCATCGTCGAGGACTGCTTCAAGTGGGCCCGCCAGCGCCGCGTGTTTGGGAAGCCGCTGATTGAGCAGCCGGTGATCCGCTTCAAGCTCGCCAGCATGGTGTCCCAGCTGGAGGCGGTGTGGGCGTGGCTGGAGACCATCACCCACGAGATGAACACAATGCCCTTCGCCGACAGGCAGGCGAAGCTCGGCGGGCCCACGGCGCTGCTGAAGTACCAGTCGACGCGTGTGACTCACCACATCACCGACGAGGCGGTGCAGATCTTCGGTGGCAGGGGTATCACGCGCTCTGGGATGGGTGCACGTCTCGAGAACTTCACCCGCTTCCAGAAGTACGGTGCTGTGTACGGCGGCAGCGAGGAGATCTGCGCGGACCTTGGCATCCGGCAGGCGCTGCGCTCCTTCCCGAAGGACGCGAAGCTGTGAGTGTGAGAATGTGTTGCGATACACTATGACACGCAACGTTACCTTTCTTGTGCGTTTTCAACCCATTTGTTTGGCAGCGCTGCCTTCTGCGGCCTGCACAAAAAAAACGTCTGTCCACTTTGTTTTGTTCGGCCTGTGATGTGTAGGAGCAGCGCCTCCGGGCGCGGTGGCCCTGCGCCCATAATCGTTGTTGATATGGTGTGTTCGTGTGTTCCATTTTTGCGACCCCATCCCCACAATTAGCAGCAAAAAAAGGTGCAGCAAAGTTGCACCGAACGATTCAGCCAACACCATATATTCCTGCGTGAGGTGGTCAAGGCAAAAGACGCAACACCACGAGCACCCCACACTGCTTCTCGCTGATCCGGTTATTTCGATTCACGCCGCGCAGCAGGGAAAATGAGCTCGGGAAAAAGGATTGCCGGGGTTCTTTTGTTTTGTTTGTGCAACCTTCTGGTCACCTGCACGTTGGGGCGTGGAGTGTAGGTGAACAAAACATTGCTCCCACTGCAACATTTTTCGATCTGAACGCTTTCCGTGAGCACGGTGCGTTTGTCACAAAAACGTCGACAAAACAAAGGACAGCCTCGGCAAGGTAGCAACCCATAGGCTGTGGGGTGTTGGGCTGGGTGGCTCAAGGAGCGGGTAGGTTGTCGGGTTCCGTTGAGTGGTCGAGTGGCTGGTAGTCTAGGATTTTTACAGATGACTTTCGCCTGTGTGTTAACTTGCTGCCAGCCTTGCCATTCACATGTCCACTCCCCCAGCTGCAGGTGCACATTTATGTGCCGATGTGAACATGCCGGGCATTCAGCCGTGGCGGCCTGAAAGTAGTAACAAGCCTGTGCCGTTTCCTGTCGGTGGCACTTCGTCAGTAAATCCGCATCGCAA
Organism: Rhynchopus euleeides; assembly: GCA_963210315.1. Taxonomy (NCBI): domain Eukaryota; phylum Euglenozoa; class Diplonemea; order Diplonemida; family Diplonemidae; genus Rhynchopus; species Rhynchopus euleeides. Next base: position 1,334,384 of record OY723275.1, read on the forward strand.
CGAATCCCAGCATACCTCGCAGCCGAAGCGCCCTGTGGCATTCACGAACAACCGCACAAGCTCGGGGTCCTCATCCTCAGGGCACACGCAGAGTCACCCTGCAGCCGCACCTGGACCTGGCACCATTCCAGCTCATGCAACAAATCCTGCAGCCCGCACCACCTACCCTGCCGCACCCGGTGTTCAGAAGTCAGTGAGGCCGCAACCCTTCATCCCGAAAGCTGCAAGTGGTGTGCCCCCGCCTTCGCAGGGAAGCACGGGGCCTACCCACCCGCACACATCCCAGCAGCAGCACCAGCAGCAGCCGCATCACACAGCGCCGCGACAGTTTCAACAGCAGCAACCTCAAATGCCCCAGGAACAGCGGCAGCATCAGCATCAGCACCCGCACCACCAACAGCATCAACAGCAACACCCGCAGCAGCACCGCCAACCCCAACAGCCGCAGCAGCAGGCTCAACCCCAACACCAGCAGCAGGGCCATCAACAGGCCCAGCAGCGGGCCAGTGCAGAGATGGCGGCACAGGCCGAGAGCCACCGCCGTGATCGGGAGGTGCTGTCACGTCAGTCTGACAAGTATCGCAAGGAGCTCGAGGCTTCGAGGCAGAGTCAGATGTCAATGGCAAATGAGCTGCAGCAGCTGCGTGAGCGCCTGAAGTCTGTCGACCAGGATGCATGGCGCCGCCGAGCAGAGGCAGCCGAGTCACACCTGCAGCAGGCTAAGGAGCGGACGGGTCGCCTGGAGACGCAGCTGGAGAAGGCAAAGTCCGCCAAGCCGCAACCCCTGCCCGCCTCTGCATCTGCCACACCCCCCTCGGCCCTGACGACCCACCTGCACACTGTGGTCGCAGGCCGCGCCGTCCGGCCGCACCTCAGCCGAGACCTGGAGCTACCTGTGCTCAACGGGGACAGCGCCGACTACCACATCTCTGTTGCCAACGCGCTGCAGTCTCAGGCAGGCGACGCCCTGCAGCAGCTCGGGCAGGGCACACACATTCACGATGTCATCGGGGGGGTGCTGCGCCGCGAGGCCTCCCTCGTGTCTGTGTACTCCGAGTGCCTTGTGCCAGTCGCGCGCCTCGCCGCCTGCGACTCGGAGATACCCCAGCAGCTGCTGGCCAGCGTCTCCGCCGGCTGCAGCGTGCTGATGGACTTGCTGCGCATCGAGCCCCCTGGTGTGGGCGGCCTGCACTTGTCGGCTGCGGTGTTTGACCAGGCAGACGTGCTGGAGTATGAAGCAGAGGTGCAGGAGCTGTGCCTGGCCCAGCGCACAACCAGCACGCTTGTGCCGTCGAACCTGCCGAGCTCCCAACAGGGCTGGCTGGTCGACACCTCCCGTGTGGCAGACCAGGGGGTCATGGCTTTCGGCCCGGCTGGGCGCGCATGGGATGCACTGACAACCGCACCCACCGCGGCACGGGTCCCTTCGCGTGACGCACTCTGCCCCTCGCGTGCTGCCTGCACTGCGGTGGACGGCGGAGTCTGTGGACTGCTCCGACAGTGTGTCGAGAAGCTTGCTGTGTCCGGCAGAACACGTGCCGACGTTGCAGCATCGCTGGTCCACGTGATGTGCAAGGCAGTGCTCACGTATGACGACGCGGTGGCGCGGCCGCTCCCACGCATGTCGTGCGGGCTGCTGCACCAGGTGTCTGCACTGCACCTGTTGTTCTGCCCGCCACTGCGCTCCGCTGCACCCCATGAGGAGGCGGTGTTCCAGCTGTCGCCGTCGCCAGCCTACCGCGGTCTGCAGGCGGCGCTGTTCCAACTGGAGCTTTCGCTGCTGCGTGCCTTCGCACACCTGCCAGCAACAGTCGAGCCCCAGCAGGAGAGGCTGTTGCTGCGCTATCTGTACTCCACAGTCAAGAAGCCGCCGCCGTTTGCGTCTCTGCGGCGGTTTGCTGTGGACCATGCAGCCAACGCGCTGAAGCGGGTATGCATGTTGCGTGATGCCGCGTGCCGCCCCACCACCCCGCCACACAGCTGCAAGATGTCGCCTCGCGTTTTGAGGCAGGCCCCAATGCAGCTGCTTCCCGTACATCGGAGGCGCTCGTTACACACTCTCGTAGCAACGTTCGTCTCAGCAAAGAGTATGCCTGCCTGCTGTGTGTGCCCTACCCCAACCCTCTCAGGTCGCTGCGTGTGTCTCTGAACACGATGCTGGTCGTGCAGGCTATTGTCCAGGTATGTTGCAGCCCTGTCCTGTCTCTGCGGTGGGTCTTGCTACCCCTTCTCGGGTGAATGCACCAGTTGCACGCACATGCACTTCCTTTATCGAAGCTCACCCCACACCCTCACACCATCCACCACAGAACGAAGAATACAAGGAGCTGCGGGGCTTTGTGTTCGCTCACCCTGATGACTTGGCGACGCCACCACGCACCGACACGGAGCCTGTTTCACCTTCGAGGAAGCGTCGCCTGGCACAGGGCGACTCTCCCAGGAAACGGATGCGCACCGATGCTGTGGATGACGAGCAGAACGAGGTGCTCGAGGGCCTGCAAGCAACGAAGGGCGCGGAACGTTTAGCGATGGTGACGTTCTTCCGTGTGGCAGAGCTTGCCCAGAACCTGGTCGTGCTTCTCAAGGCGGCGGCATGGCACCGTCACACGGGCTCGCAGGAGACACCGCAGCGGGGCGAGGCGACAGAGGACGATTTGGCACAGGCGTGCATCCAGTGCATCGTCACGCTGCACCTGCTGTTGCCCCACTGCACCAACTTCCTGCACGACTACAGCCACGTCCTGTCATCCCCCGTCACCATGCTGCTGGAGTACGCCACCTCGCCAGACTTCAAACGCCACAATGCCGGGCCACTCGCTCCGATTGTGCGCGATGCGATACAGAACTCTCTAACCCAGGTGCAGGCGACTTGCTTGTAGTGACATTATGTATCGGCATGCCTGCTGTGTGTGGCCATCGCTGCACCACACGGGCCGCATGACTGTAGGATTGGAAGAGGCGCGGTTCATAGAGATTACTGAGTCAGGCGGCCTGCCCCTTTGTTGGTTGTCTTTTTGCATTGCCTAAGTGAGGGCGGATCGCATTGTTTGTTTGCAAGGGCAGAAGCGAACCTTTATCCACCACAAACCGTGCAGAAGTCTGGGCGGTGGCATAGAAATGTCTGATTGGCCCATCCCGGTCGGGCCCAGCGCCCGACAAGCAACAGTGTTGACTACAAAGGGTATGTTGTGTCGAGCTGGCGTTGCGCTGCGTCGTGCCGTGCTGTGCCGTGCCCCCTCCACGCTCACCACACACCACACAGGGGTCTCAAAGGAGGAGCGCCTCGAGAACCAGCTGGCACAGCTGCACAATGAACACGTCGAAAAGGTCCGGGAGGTATGTCTGTTGCCGAGAAGCCTTTGGAGGCGGGGTGGTGCCCAGCCCTACGGGCTGCTGCGAGGCATGGGATGGAGCGCAACTGCCCGATAGCGTTATCCTGACAACCCACACCACCACCACTCCACAGATGCAGACGCAGATCTATGAGACCCGCAGCGAATGCAGTGAGCTGCAGTCAGAGGTGTCAAAGCTTGAAGTCTTCCTTCAGAACGAGACGTCAGCGAAGGAACGTGCGATGCAGGAGCTGGAAAAGATGCGGGCAGCGCTGAAGGCTGCGGAGGCAGCGGCGGAAGCGGCGGGCCACGAGCGCGAGGTGCAGGAGTCGCTTCTCAGCTCTTTCGGCGACAGGGTCGCAGCCGAGGGCGGTGAGACGGCAGAACTGCGTGAGGAGCTCGCCAGGAAGGAGCTGGAGGTGTCGCTCTCCGCCCTGCGTGCCGACAACGCCAAGCTGCAGGCCGACATGGAGAAGCTCCGCGCCGTGGGCGTCGAGGAGGCGGAGGCAAAGGGGGCCGAGCTGGACATCCAGAACGCCAAGCTCTCCGAGCAGCTGGAGCAGCTGGAGGAGCACTGCCTCCTGCAGCAGCAGCTCCGCCGCGACGCGCAGCTGGAGACATCCCGCCTCAACACAGAGCTTGCGAATCTGAAGGACTCTTCGGAGCGCAACGTGAGCGACGCCATCGCCAGGCAGAAGGGCCTCCAGGAAGAGCTGACGCAGGCACAGCGCCGCTGCCTCAACGCACAGCGGCAGCTGGATGAGATGCGCATCGCAAACTCCAGCGTCAACAGCGCACCCAGTGCCGCCCCGTCGCCCCCTCCACCCGCCACACCCACCGCCACCGCTTCCACCAACACATACACCCCTGTGTGCCACCGGGGGACCTGCACAGACGAGATGCCGCAACCAACGCAGACGCCTTCCCCTGAGTTCCCCGTGGTGTCCGTGGCTGACCTGCTCCAACAAATCGACGACCTGAAGGCGGGCCTGGCTCGAGCCTCCGTGAGGGTCACCCTCGCGGATGAGCTCGAGGCTGAGGCGGACGCGCTGCGCCGCGAGAATGCCCTGGCCCGCGAGATGGGGTCTGAGCTGCAGAAGCTGAAGCAGGAGAACAAACGCCTCGTGCAGGAGCTGCGGGGGGACGGCGGGGCGGGGGCTGCGCTTGTCCCACTCCCTAACCACAAGGGCCTGCCGGTGGCAGCCGTGAGAGATGAGGTGCTGGGGGCGCTGCAGTCCGTCACAGAGATGCTGGGCGGGCTGGAGAAGCTGAAGCGGCACAGCTCCTCGTCGGAAGAGGAGTGCGCCTTCATGCGTGCCCTGCTGCATAAGACAAGCATGATGCTCCGGCAGCTGGAGCGGGAGAAGGATTACAGCAAGGTCCTCTCCGCATTCCAGGCGACGCAGCGGCGCCTCCAGAAGCTGGTCACAAGGCTCGGGTCCTCTTAGGTGCTGCGCCATGCCCTCAAAGCTGCCTGTCCCACTGGGGGATGTGAGGGAAGTTTCGTTCTGTGCCAACCTACTTCGTGAGAGGTGGCCCAGGAATTCCAACTTCTCAGCGAACTCCCTCTCTCACTGGGTAGGGGAGAGAGGCCGGCGAGTGGGCTTCCTGTGATGCTGTATCACGTGAGGCCGAGGGGGGGGGGGTGTGAGGCGTCTGAATGTTGTTTTGAGGCGAATCCTCCCCTTCCACCCTTCCCCCCCGTCCCTCTTTTATTAGCTCAAAGGAACCCCGTGGTGGTGGTTGGTGGTGTGCGTGTCGTATCGTGATGGCGCGTCTCTATACAATTTTCTCAAAAAAAATAGGCTGAAACAGAAGTATGATGCCGCATATCTGCGTGTGTTCCACGGTGTCAGCCCTTTCTGCACCACACCCACCCACCTAACCTATCCTTGCTATCTCAACACCTGCACCGCAGAGCAGGGCCGGTTTCGATCCGTTGTGTCGTGTTTTCGTGCCGTGTTTGCTCAAGCTCGGGCTCCACAGGGAGCAACCTGGTGGTGACCTGTCCACTCTCGGTGGAGGTCATCGCCCCCCGTGTCCCCCTCCGGTGGTGGGCCTCGGGATCTGGGAGGTGGTGGCGGTGGTGGTGGTGAGTTTCCATCTTGCCACACGTCCCGCCCGCCCCCTGACTGCCTGCCCTTTCATCGTCTCCCCCCCCCCCCCCTCGTTCTCGTATCCTTTTCTGAATCCGACTGGTTCGATTTTCCTTTACTGCGTTCGTACACCCATCGGCTGCTGATATTAGTTCCGTTCTTTGTGTCCGCATGGAGGGGGGTGGGGTGAAGGGGGATGGAAGAAGAATCAAGTGCCTCACAATATGCCCCCAATACCGGAGACTCTGGGTGTGGGTGTGTGGGCACAGTGGGTTGCGGAAGTAGCTGCAACGCACAAACCGGTGGAGTAGGCGTGTATACCCGTGTAATACATAGAGCGCTGTACGGTAAGGGGTGATGCAAGGCAATGTGCTATATATAGGCAACTGGCTCTGCATGTCTCTTTCGCGCACTGCCTTCGCTGCCGGCTGACCCCACCGCGCATTGGGAACGAACATCCATTTCCTAGCTTTGTTTGATACCGTTGCTGGCGTGCGAAGTGGTCATCACACTGAGTGCCCCGGTGGCCCTGCGCATGCACCTGGTCGTGCAAGGCAGCTATTCCTGTCCATATTACACGCCAACCAGGGTGGTGGGTTGGGGCGTTGCGGGCATGTGATGCGTGCCCCCCCCTCCACGCCCTGCTGCAAACGAGTTGCCTGTGACAAGCCGAAGGTGATGGAGAGAGGCCGGGCACCCCCACCACCCCTTGTGATTTTTGTGCACTTGCCGTCCAGTCTTCGGGTGTTCTTTTCTCTGTGCCCACATCGGCCTCCCACCACTTCTGACCCGGTTTCACACTTCACCCCCTGCAGGCGATACACACAGGTTGTGGGATCGGGGTGAGCCTTGCTTCCCCAGACGCTCCCACCATACGCTGCCGCGAGGGCACATTTTCATAGAGCTCCCTCCCCCCCCCAGCGCAGCTCGCCGGGCGGAGGAAATGGACAACGAAGAGTGGGGCTGCCATGAGGGCATCCTGCAGAAGCTGGGCGGCGGTGTCATCAAGCGCCACCAGGAGCGATGGTTCGAGCTGCGCAAGGGCGTGCTTCACTACTACTCCGCGAAGCCCCTCGGGAAGGTGGACCTGGCAGGCGCTGCGATAGACAGCCAAGGCTCGCACAGCTGGACCATCTCTGGGCCCGGCATGCGGCATAGCTACACGCTGAAGGGTTCTAACGAGGGCGAGAAGGCTGTGTGGATGGCCCGCCTGCAGCAGTCCATCACAAGCCGCAACAACGAGAGGAAACGCTCCATGTCGGACGGGCTGATGCCGTCGGGCTTCTCCAACCCCTCCGAGAGCTGCAGCACCTCCCTCGACCACACCGCCACCAGCTTCATGCAGAGCGGGCACAACACGGTGACCGACTCGCCCCCTCTGCACCCGCAGCGCCACACCCCTTCCGCCTCTCCCAGCCGCCCGTCCTCCGCAGTGGAGACGGAGCTCGCCAACCTGCGCGCCCGGGTTGAGGAGCTGAGCGCACAGAACACACGCCTGCAGGAGCAGATTGACAACGCACCCCCGCCCTCCTGCACGCAGTGCGCCCACTGCACCGTGGAGAGGAAACGGCAGCAGACCAACGGGGTGCACAACAGCGAGGCGAGTGGGGAGACGGTGCTCAACAACGGGAGTGCCAACTCATCCGAAGGGTTTTTCTCCGGGATGCGGAGTGGGGATGACAGCATCGAGCTGAAGCCGGACATCCTGGAGGATGACCATGCCACGCTGGACCAGCTGCGATCGTACATCGCAGAGCAGCGGGAAGACCAGAAGCTGCGGAAGGAGGAGATGAGCCGACAGCTGGGCTTCGAGAGGGAGGAGCAGCGCACGCTCCGCGCAGACCTGTGCCAGGAGATCGACCGCCTGCGCGAGGAGCTGCGGGCGACGTACATCCGGATGTCTTCTGCGGAGGAGCAGTCGGAGGAGCTGCTCACGCGCGCCATCGCCGCCTCTCAGTTCACCACCTCCATGAGCAACGAGGCGGGGAGCACACCGCCCCTCGAGAGGGAGAAGCTGCGCAAGGCGATGCATCTCCGCTCCCGCTCTGCCGACTTCGACGGGCTTCCCGACGGCTTCCAGCGTGACACGCAGGGGCTTGTGACGCACGCCCCGGAGGGGCAGCTGCAGGTCAAGTTGGAGCAGAAGATGGTGCAGAAGTATATCGAGCTGAAGAAGGTTCTCCACGACCTGCAGGATGTTGGGATCGAGCGGGTGGAGCACGTTGTTGTCATCAAGAAGTATGCCGAGGATGAGAAGCTCGGGGTGTGCTTTAAGAAGCCGAACAACATTGTGAAGTCTGTTGCGCCGAAGCTGCCAGCTGCGCGGTGCGGCATTAAGCCCGGGATGATTATCGTCGCGGTGGATGGCATGGCGACACCGACACACGACAAGGTGCTTTCGGCCCTCGTCGAATATAAGAAGACCTTTGAGGTTATCGTGAGCGAGCCGCTCACAGAGCTCACGGCGCGCGTGGAGGGGAACACTCTTCTGGCTGAAGAGCGTGAAGCGATTCTCCTCGAAAACGACTGCCTCCGGAAACAGCTCCAAGCAGCAGGCCTCCGGTGATCAACCCAGGGTGGACCGGTGCTCTTTCTTCTTCAAACCATATTGCGGTAAAATGCATGAGGGGCCTTCGCTCAACGGTGCAGATCAGTGAGTCGATAGCGTATCAGTTCTCATGCGTTAGTCTTTCGTGGACTTTCTGCACGATGCAGGTCCGCTAATCCAATACAGCCAACGCTCAGCGGTGCAGAACAGTGAGTCACCTCACAAAACGGGGGGTCAAAACTGACACAGTTCGACACAGAGCGAAGGCCCCGATGGTGCTTTGAGGGTCGGTGCGCGAAATGCACGGGAGGGCCGGGGGTGGGTGGGTAAAAGCCAGTGATGCAATTGTGTGGGATGCACACCACACAGTGTGATGCTGGTGCTGATGGCTGGGGGGGGGGGTGTGGTGGTGGACGAGGTGCTGTGTTCTGGAATGAAGGGTTCGGTTATGGGGCTTGGTGATCCGCTGAATGCAGCACCGCCACCATGCCACACACACACACACCCCGGACTGCCCCCCCTGGAGCCAGACGGAACGCGAAGATGCTTACCTGCGCTCTGCACTGGAAACCCCGCTGCGTGGACTGCCGGCGCCGGCGCCTCTCGGAAGAGGACTGCTGCCGGGACCACCACGGGAAGAACGACGGCTTGCAAGTCACCATGGAATTTTGCAAGACGCATCGCATGGGCCGGTGCGGGGACTGCCACAGCAGTGCGAAATCACTCACACACTGTTGCGGCACGCACCACGCTGGCTATGCCTCACGCCCTCCTCGGAGTGGCACTGAGTTGGCCCCACACTCTAACCCGAGTGGGGCATCCGCTGTGACGTAGGGGTGGGCGGGGAGTGGGCACAGATCCGCGCAGGGTTACCCACTTAAAACCACTATCACTACACACACACACCCCTATCCCCACCCCCCTCATCTGGGGCCATGGGGTCGCGGTGCTTTTTTGTAATTGTGTTTTCTTTTTCGAACCGTATGACTACCATGTCCAACGAGTTGTTATTTTTGTTACTCCAGCCCATCGCCAACTGGCGCGAGGGAAGAGGAAGAATCTTTCTTGGACGCCACGCAACTTTTTTTCACGCACGCCCGGTTACGGTAATCACTTTTTTCTCACGCTTTTTACTTTTTTCTCACGCCTTTTTCTTTTTTCTCACGCTTTTTTCTTTTTTCTCACGCTTTTTTTCTTTTTTTTCACGCTTTTTTTGGCGTGAAAAAAAAGTCCGTACAGTGATTTTCTGGAAGGGACCTGCGGCTGATTTTGTGAATGCACAAATCAGGCCTGAGCGGGTCTGCAGGTCACCAGGTCGGCTGCGGGGTGGGTTGGTGCGGTGGGTTCATCGGCCACGCTATCCAGCTCCCCCCGACCTCTGCCCAGAGCCAGAAGCGCAGCACCCCGCGGCGTGAGAAGTACGATCACCGCAAGCAGATAGACCTTTTAGGAGTGTATGCTGCATACCGTGTCGCACAGCAGGTAATGGTTCTTCACGGTGAACCACAGGTCAACCAGCAGAACCAGGGATCCCCAGGAAGACGAAGCTGTCGAGGGCAAATCAGAACGAGATGAGGTGTGACTCGCCGTTCTTGAGGGCGGAATACCCCAGACTTGGCGCTCTGGACGACATCCCCTGTGGAGTCGATCTCAGTCAGGAGGTGGTACAGCCTGGAACCTCTGTATATTGGTGTTCTCAGACATACTCACATGAGCAACCTCAAAAATGGGGCACAGTTTTTCGTTTTCACGGTAATAAAGCGATTTTACGGTTTTTTCTCACGGCGTGAAGAGAAAAAACGACCAAAAGGCGGTTTTGGCGTTCAAAAGTTGCGTATTGTGCAAGAAAAACATGTCATCACCTTGAAAAGTACGGTAAAATCGACTCGGTTGGGGTTCGACGGCCACTCGGGGCCTTCGGCCCCTCGTGGCCGTCTCACCCCACCTCGTCGATTTTACCGTACTTTGTTTTCACGGTAATAAATAGTTATTCTGTGCCTTTTTATGGGGAGAATGGTGGTGGTAGCACAGGCAGGTCTCTTCTTTGTTTCCTGTGTTGATATTTTCACTCATCCCCTTACCCCTGGCTTTTTTGAGACCCGGTTCCTGGGGGAGGGGGGGATGGGGGATGGACAAACCGGCTCACGATGGTCGCGAATTTACTTGCATAGAACAGCCGAAGAGGGTGAGGGTGTGACGGTGTGGGTTGGGGGGGGGGGGGGAAGACGGGTGGAGGCCTTCGCCTCTGTGAAGTGCAGAAAACAGCGAGCGCCTTTTTCTCCCTGCCTAAAGTATACAGAGTGGAGGCAACTCACTGGCGCGGGGGGAGGGGGAGGGGGGCTGCTGGAGATTGTTTTTCTGACACAGTGGGAGAGGGGGGGGGGGACGGCTCACTCCGCAACCCCCCCCCCCCCCTCCCCCTTTTTGTCTCGCTGCGGTGTGGTGTTGATTTGTCGCCAACACCGCACCGCAGCAACAGCCGTTCCTATCTGGAGGAGGTTTGTGGGAGGAGACTGGGAAGGCCCGCCTCCACCTCTCGCCCCTTTCCCCCGCACCCCTCCTCCCCCTACCGACTGGCCCGTTTTTTTGTGCTGAACGGAGTAATTATACTTACCCCCTTCCCCCCCAATCCCTTGTGTGGGTCTACCGTCCGTCTCAGAACTCATCCCAGTTGTCTCTCGGCGGTTTCTGGTTCCTCCCCCTCCCCCCCCCCCCCCCCCTAGGGGGGGTCAAATGCCACCCTTTTACGTGGACAAACACGATTTTTCAAAAAACCGGCGCAGAGGCCCCAAAGCCCCCGTAAACCCTCCAAACCCCCCCAGATCGGTCCGGAAACCCATCGAACCCCACTTTTCCACCATTCCGGGCACCTCAGGTGCCCGAATTGGGGTACCTAAATTTTGTGCCACCGTTTGGTACCGGACAGTGCCACTGTGTGGGAGGTTGGAAAAGAAAATGCCCCAACACACCACATCTGAGGGTTGCAATGCATGTTGCTTGCCAACCACGTCATCCGGTGGGTGTCAGGCGCTATGTAGGTGGCATTAGCCAGGTCTTCGATGAGTTCTGGCTTGTATATGTACCTCCCTGCCACCATGCACCGGGAGGCTGCCTGTAGGTACGGAACAAGTCCAGATGGTCGTGTGATTCCTGTGCAGCAGTGCTCCACAACCGGGATGTGTTGACAACGACTGTTGCAACACGAGCTGTACATTCCGGGAACACACGAAGTGCGCTGTCGTGGTACCCATTGTGCCAGAATTGGTAGTTGCTGCGGTCTACTTTGCCTGGCCCAAGAGCACTGGTACTGAACGGTGCAATATGCGTGGCGAGGTGAATGCAACGGAAGGGCGCAAAGTCAATACAGCTCTCGGATGGCGGGTGGTGGTGCCACTAGTGTGTGACGTTCACTCGAGGATACAACGCATCACAATGAATCAGCAACCGTGGACCGAGTACAATACGCTCTCTGTGGCTGGTGTGGGGGACAAAGGCAGTGCCTGTGCCGCAGGCAGGGAGGTACATATACAAGCCAGAACACATCGAAGACCTGGCTCATGCCACCTACATAGCGCCTGACACCCACCGGATGACGTGGTTGGCAAGCAACATGCATTGCAACCCTCAGATGTGGTGTGTTGGGGCATTTTCTTTTCCAACCTCCCACACAGTGGCACTGTCCGGTACCAAACGGTGGCACAAAATTTAGGTACCCCAATTCGGGCACCTGAGGTGCCCGGAATGGTGGAAAAGTGGGGTTCGATGGGTTTCCGGACCGATCTGGGGGGGTTTGGAGGGTTTACGGGGGCTTTGGGGCCTCTGCGCCGGTTTTTTGAAAAATCGTGTTTGTCACCCCCATTCACGGTGGGATCTTGTAAATTTTACATGTATAACTACAAGTATAATACATGTATTACCGTATACGTAAATATTATGGAACGTAAATATTATGGAACGGGCCCATTTTTGGCCGGTCCGTTCCATAATATTTACGTTCCATAATATTTACAGGGCCAGTTGGGGACTCGGTGGTGAGGACGGCTTGCGTCAGGAATCGCGCGAAAAGTGCACGAGTAGGTCCCGTCAGGGACTCTGTATGCCGTCCGATCACCTGGTCCAAGTCCCCGAGTCGCAGAAAGCCCTGTAAATATTATGGAACGAAAAAAATCTGGAACGCCAACCCACCAGCGTTCCAAAATATTTACGTTCCATAATATTTACGTTCCAAAATATTTACGTATACGGTATACATGTATAATACTTGCATGTCAACTATTATGCATGTATAATACATGTATATGCCTGAAATATACATGTAAAATACATGTATATCAAGTAAAAATACATGTATAATACTTGCATGTCAACTATTATACATGTATTTTTACTTGATATACATGTATTTTACATGTATATTTCAGGCATTTACATGTATTTTACATGTATAATACTTGTCATGCAAGTATTATACATGTATAATACTTGCATGACAAGTAAAATACTTGCATGCAAGTAAAATACATGTATTTTACTTGCATGCAAGTATTTTACTTGTCATGCAAGTATTATACCGTAAACGGAAATATTGTGGACCGTAATAAAGGTGAACCGTACTATAGGTGGACCGTAAAAAAGATGGAACAAATGGGATTTTTCCGGAACTTGGAACATTTTTACGGTCCACCTATTTTACGGTTGGGATCGTGGACTTGGCGGTTTTTTTTACGAGTTCCTTCGCGACGAAGTCGCGAAGGAACCAAGGAAATCGTACGACTGAAGCTGCAGGATTAACACCACAGGGCCTCAGCACAGAGTGTGCGCTCACCATCGTCCGGGAACTGTTCTCCCACAGTTACTGCAGGGTGTACTACACTAAAGGAGTACGATTTCCCTTAATTTTCCGGGCACTGATTCACGAATTTACATCTGGAGGGAGCCCGGTGGTCTCAGCTTCTGTCTGCGCGCCCTGCCGTACTGTGGCTGCTTTTGTGGGCTCGTGCAGCAGGTTCTACTTTTACTTCTACCGGAATGCTCCTTGCATGGTACTACACTTCTCGAGGTGTGGTGGTGGGTGAGTCTCGAGGTGAGTGGTGGTGATCGTGCCTTTTCCACACGCAGGGAGGACTTGCTTCTCTTGCTGGTGTTGGTTGCGGTGGTGGAGGGAGGGTCCAAAGCTGGGAGGTCGGGAGGCCTACGTGTGGGTGTCTGCGGCGTGGAGGCCGCAGTCCGCGCCCCGCAACCCACCAGCCCGCGGGCGAAAATCGCATTGTCTTTTCCATATTCAGTCCCAATAAATGGTGGACCGTAAAAAAGATGGAACGTTTGGCCTTTTTTTGGGAACTTGGAACATTTTTACGGTCCACCCTTTTTCCGTTTACGGTACATGTATTTTACTTGTCATGCAAGTATTTTACATGTATAATACTTGCATGACAAGTATTATACATGTAAAATACATGTAAATGCCTGAAATATACATGTAAAATACATGTATATCAAGTAAAAATACAAGTATAATAGTTGACATGCAAGTATTATACTTGTATTTTTACTTGATATACATGTATTTTACATGTATATTTCAGGCATATACATGTATTATACATGTATAATAGTTGACATGCAAGTATTATACATGTATAATACATGTATATACTTGTAGTTATACATGTAAAATTTACAAGATCCCACCGTGTTTGACCCCCCCTACCCCCCCCCCCCCCCCCCCCCAGCCTCCTGATTTTATTTCCTTCTCGGTTCTTTCTCCAGAAAAAAAAATCCCCCCCCCCCTCAGAATTGAACGAACCCCACACGAAACAAACAGCATATTTTCATCTTTCTCCTTCCGCCCCTCCTCCTCCCCCCACACGCACACACATGTTCCCTGTTTTGTAAGAAGAAATAACTCTGCCGTCCCACAGTAGCAGTGGGTGAGTTGCATTTTTTTTAACGTGGATGTCTTGTCTGTTGTTGTAAGGCTTTGTCAGACACCAAGGGTGTGGGGGGGGGGGGGGGCGGGGGGGTGGGGGGGTGTGGTAGTCACACACACGCACATACACCCACTGCCCCACTGCCCCTTTCGTGATGACTGCCCCCCCCCCCTCCTCCACCCTTCTTCCCCCCCACTGCCGATCAGAGATTTTGCTATCTAATCGTGTGCCCCCCCAGGGGGTAAAGGGGGGGGGGGTTTACCGACTCGTTTCACTTGCATCCCAGGCATGCAAATACATGCATATACATCGATCTCGTCCCCTTTGCACAATTCTGTTGTGCAACGCCAGAGCGGGTGGTCAGCATCTTCGCACATGCGTCCGATTTTGTTAAAAACCCTGTCGGAAGCACGGGTCTCCCTCCCCCAGATTCGGCTAAAGGCACACCCTATAGCGAAGATCTTGCGGCGCTCTTTTCAATTGGCGGAATCAAAACGGGAGGGGGTGCGGGAGTTGCCTCAATACACCTGTGGGGCATCTTCACTCCCACCCCCAAAAAGCTGCTGTCAGTCTTTCGTCATATCCTGCCGTCTGTCATCCGCGAGATGGGCGAATCTAAGGTGGGTCAGCCGGCGGACTTACCCCCCCTCCCCTTTCAATCAATATTTCTGAATCGAGCCGTATTTTTAAGGCTCCGTTCGACGTGCTTTCTATGAACCGCATCACAACACAACACGCAAACAAACAAAATGCTGAGTCCTGTCTGCCTCAGGCATGGGGGCTGCCGTCACCCCGCTACCCCCCCCCCCCTCCGCTATCACCCCGCTGCTGTCACCCCGCTATCACCCCCCCCCCTCCCCCAACGACACCCAGACAATGCAAAATCCCCCCCCCCTCCCCCAATGCGCCTTGATCATGATCAAAATAAAATGGCTTGGGGGAGGTTTGCGTTCCTTCTCATCCCCAATGATTTTTTTTGCCCCACCTCCCCCACCCCCACCCCCGCCCCCGCTTTCTCTCTGTCGTTCCCCTCCTGGCAATCTCTTCCTTGCAATGTGCCTCGCGTAACCTCAGCGAAAAGAGGCAGCTGTGCAAGCGACAGGGATGGTGGAACTGAGGGTCGGGCTTCGCTGGAGCGGTGGGGCGAGGGGCGCGCGTTCTCCGATTATTTTTCTTCATTTTTTTTGCTGCTGTTGCTTGTTATTTCCCATGCTCTATGTGTGGGGCTGCGGAAACAGCAACAACACAGCCTTTTTTCAACCCAGCGCAGAAAGCGTGCGCTGGAGGGTGATGATGGTGGGGATCGGGAGGGGAGGGGGAGGGCTCTGTAGATATTATGATATCCCTCTCCCCACCCCCCCCCCCCCCTTTGTCCTCGCTTCTGAATCCATTCCCCCCACATCACCCTGCTCAATACACTCTCATCGGGAGAATGCCGGGAGCACGGCCATACAATAGTGTTTCACGTGTTGTTTTGCACATCATCCGCTTCACGCCATCCCCGCTTTGGCAAAGCGGGGGTTGTGTAAACGTGGCTGCTCCCCGCGTTGGACACCACTGTCACAGAAGAATCGTTTTGGGATGCACATTCCCATCCACTCTCGGGCAGCAGTGCGTCAGTGTGGGAGAAATAGCGGGGGTGGGGGGGGGGGGTGGGGGGGTGAAGTTCTGAAAACGGTGTTTCACCTGCCCTGCCTCGATCTTCTTCTTTCACGAGTTGTGCGTGACTGCATGAAATGGTTTCTTCCGCTGTTTGGTGGCGTGTGTGTTTATCAGCCATCAAACAAACTGCTGCTGTGTGGCAGAGATCGGCTCGGAAATGGCCGAAATGCCGTTTGTCGATCTCACACGCCACAAAATGCCGGAGGGTGATCGCACCCCCTCCCCGGCATTTAGGAGTCAAAAAAATAAGGGAAAATGAACCTTTCCCGGGACACCCTCTGCCTGTTTCACGGAGGCAGGTTTTAATACAGCCAAGCCCTCCCCATCAGGCGGGACACCCCGCCCACCCCCCCACCTCCCCCACGGTACAACCAGACCTTCCCATGCTGGCACTCCCGACAATGGGGTAAGAGACACCCGGACCCAAAAAGGAAGGGATGGGGTTGTCGCGGGAATCTTGCGATCCCCACACCAGGTGACTTCGGACTGCATTCGGACACACCAACAGGAGATGCCTGGAGGCATCGGGGGGAGGGGCGGTGGTCTGGCCGGAGGCGGAGGCAGCCACCCTCTCATCATCATCACCCTCTTATCTCTTGTGTGAGTGTATGCGGTGCCAAGGTGTGCCTCCGGAAAACCCCCGTCCCGACCCGCAGGGTGTCCCGTGTCTTCCCCGATCAGTGGACAGCACAAAGGTGGTATCCCCTGCCGTGTTACCCCGCCCCCAGGCACCTGGGTGCCGCACTATCTGTGGGTGCGTGTGTTGTGCGTGCGTTGTCACCCAGTCAGTAGTCAGCGTGCCAACCCCCCACCTCGCTTTTCCCGACGATTCGCCTTGATGCTCGCAAAAAACAACGACATGCCGTTCGTCGCTCAATAAAGAGATGGTGTTCATTCGGCTTCTGAAAATGTCAACAGGCCAACTTTTGTGTCAAGAGGGTTGTCGACGAGCAGGATGGTTTGTCTAGGGCTTGGGTTGCCGGTTTTTCTTCACGCCTGGCGGGCTGCATGTGGGTGTGTGCGTGATTATTTCATGAGAGTTGCTGTCACAACACAACAAATATCACAAAAGGAAACCCCTGGTGCAAAAAAAAGGGCCTTGCAGGAACCATCACCCGCGCAGCAGGTGTGGTGACAGACACAACGCGAAACACCTTCCCCCACCCTCCCGGTGCTGGGAGAATTACTTTCACTCTCGACAATCACACTCACCACCCTCCCACTATCATAGGACACGTCGGTGGAGGCATGCTGAGAGAGAGAGTTACATCATCAAGGACAGGTGATATTTTCCTCATCCGCCCAGATTGATCTCATTTTTTTTGCCACAACCCCTCCCCCCGCCCCCTGTAAAACCTCACACGCACTCCCCCCTGCATCCCCTGCATCCCCACTTCTTCTTCCTCCTTCTCAATTTGGCGTTCTCATGGCTCTTCATCCATTCGCCAGCCATTTCCCGAGTTTGACGTTCAGCCCTTCGGGAATACACCACACTGCAGCTTGGGTGCTGTGAAGGGGTTGTTATGGTTTGGCAGCTCCAAATAATCATCAGAGTATATAAGGGCTCAGATTTCCCGAGCACAGCCAGCCGTCCAACATTGCACACCACATCTGGGGCGGTGTGTGCCACACGTGGCGTTTACTCGTGTCTCTGCGGTGCCGAAGGCTGCACCCATCACCCTATCTCTCTCTCTCTCTCTGCCGTCTCCCCACCCCTCCACCACATCCCGACCCAGCTCACCAAATTCAGTCCTTCAAGCCTTTTTTTGGGAACAATCTGCATAGCGTTCACGGCAGGCTCCGGTGCCTATCGCAGCCGAAAGCGGCCGGGGATACACCATCAAATACACGTAACAATACATCAACGGGGGGGGTTGGGTATGGGGGAGGGGGGGGGGGGTGGGGGCGACGAGGAGAACATATACCGACTGACTTTGCAATTTGCCGAGTTGCGGGGTGGGGGGTGTGGGGGGGGATCCGCTTTGACTCGGTGCGAATCACCACGCCCATTAGCGTGGTTTGTTGGCGTCAAGAATGCGCAGAAAATATATCGATGGGAAGGTCTGGCTCACGCTGTGTGTGCATGGGATGGTCACCTGTGCATGCCAGAGGTGTTGACTGCCCTACATTCGTATGTCATATTATAGGGGTAATTACGATAATGCCACTTTTTTCTGGGGGTTTTTACGATAATACCACTTTTCAAAAAGTGGTATTATCGTAAGAAAAAAGTGGTATTATGGGGTAATCAGGCTGGGGGAAAAAACAACAAATCACAACGAATCACACCCGATCACAACAAATCACAACGCCAAATGTTGTGATTTGTTGTGATTTGTTGCGATTTGTTGCGATTTGTTGTGGCCAGTTGTGATTTGTTGCGACCAGTTGTGACGACTTGTGACCCTTTTGTGATGAGTTGTGATGAGTTGTGATGAGGTGTGATGAGGTGTGATCTGTTGTGATCTGTTGTGATCGCGATCCAAAATTTCAAAAATTTAAAATTTTGGATCGCGATCACAACAGATCACAACAGATCACACCTTATCACAACTCATCACAAAAGGGTCACAAGTCGTCACAACTGGTCACAACAAATCACACCACGTCACACCTAGTCACAACAAATCACAACTGGCCGCAACAAATCGCAAAAAATCACAACAAATCACAACAAATCACAACATTTGCCTTGTGATTTGTTGTGATCTGTTGTGATCGGGTGTGTGATCGGGAGCAACCTAACAGGGGAGGTGAAGAGGGCACGGGTCTTAGCCTGATGACACACTGCAACCTCAAGGTGACTGGCGACACCTCTCCCACAGTCTGCGGCGACTCTGCCGTGGCGACAAGGCTTCCTGTCATGGGAGATCGCTGCGTGGATCAACGTGGCACCACCCGTGTGCTCGGCAGGTTGTTTCGGCACCTGTTTTCTCCGTGTCATGCTTTTCGTGAGCGTGTCAGGGATGTTGGCACACGCTGGGGAGGGTTCACATGATGACATAACATATATCAGAAGCACACACCCACGTGGCGCTGTCCTTGGCAGGACTTTGAAAGTGCCGCCTTGATATCCTTGTTGGATAGAACCCTCATATCACACCCTCAATCAGCTGACGATCGGGTGTGATTTGTTGTGATTTGTTGTTTTTTTCCCCAGCCTGATTACCCCATATTATCGTAAGAAAAAGGGGTAATTACGATAATACCACTTTTTTCTGGGGGTTTTTACGATAATACCACTTTTCAAAAAGTGGTATTATCGTAAGAAAAAAGTGGTATTATCGTAAGAAAAAAGTGGTAAAATCGTAAACCAAAAAAGTGGTACTGAAAAAGTGGTATTATCGTAAATGCCACCTAAACTATCCAGTACACAGGCCGCCCACCCAGGGGGGCCTTGGCCTGGCCCTCAGGCACAGGCCAAAAAAGTGGTACTGAAAAAGTGGTATTATCGTAAGAAAAAAGTGGTACTGAAAAAGTGGCATTATCGTAAATGCCACCTAAACTATCCAGTACACACAGGCCCCTGACCCCCCCAGCCGGAGGCCAGGGGGTCCACAGGGACCCCCCCAAGCCAGGGCTCAGGGGGGGTCAGGGCCTTGGCCAGGCCACAGGGGCACAGGCCAAAAAAGTGGTACTGAAAAAGTGGTATTATCGTAAATGCCACTTAAACTATCCAGTACACACAGGCCCTCCCCCAGCTGGGGGCTAAAGGGCCTAAAGGGTCCTTGGGCTGACCCCCCCCGGGGGGGGTTTGCGATCGCAGGCAACCTGGTGCCGGAACCTGTCATAGACTCATGCTATTCGAGGGACCGGCGACTTGGCTCCGTGGTCAAATTTGTTTGAAAAGGCCTTGACCAAAGGCAAATGAAAGTTTTGCCCCCCCCAAGGATCGCACCACTTCATCTCAGGACTTCCCACCCACACTCCCACACGTGATTCGCCCCCGCAGAACCAGACTACTGTTTCAGAACTGTACACCCCTCTCCACACGTCCACTGGCTCCCCCGCTGAATGCGACGAACAGTGCGACATACCAAACCTCCCCTTATAGAGTTTTAACGGCGCCGCGTTGTTGACGGTGGGGTAAACAGAGCCCAGGCGGGAATAGAAACAGTGGTGCCGGAGCAACAAAGTCTGCCTTCCGCTTTGTATGCCTTGCTTGGGGTGTCCCCTTTTCACCAGTCAACAGGCGTGCATGCCTCCGTCCTAGGTCACCAATGATCGTGCCTCAAGAAAGTGTACAGTTCCTTCCCAGTAGCCCTTCCGTTCTGCAAGTCCGAATCACGCAGTCCCTCGAATCCATGGTGCTTTCCAGAAAATTCAGAAACCCACCCACGGTCAAAGTTGAAAGGGGGCCGTGACCAGAGGCTATAAACGTTTAAAAGTCTTTCGCAAGCCGAAGTCGTACGACAGACCACAGGAATGACAGAAAACAGCAGACGGGTTTGACCCCGCTGCTGCTCCTCGACAGACCCGCAACCAGCGCCAGATCCAACTGCAAGCGTGACATACATACCGTCGCGTCGAAAAGAGAAGTTCTGCACAGCGACCCGTGTGGTCGAAGTGGCTAACCCTGTGAGACAGAATTGACGCTGGAAAATCCACCATTTTGTGGGCGTCAAGACTGGTGGTGTGGTGGCTGTCCTGTTTCATCTTGCACTCCTGAGAGTGCAATCTACAGGACAGTATGTATGTCACGCTTGCAGTTGGCTCTGGCGCTGGTTGCGGGTCTGTCGAGGAGCAGCAGCGGGGTCAAACCCGTCTGCTGTTTTCTGTCATTCCTGTGGTCTGTCGTACGACTTCGGCTTGCGAAAGACTTTTAAACACGGTTTGCCCCCCGGCAGGATCCCGGGAAACCCCGGCCGGGCCCGGAAATTCCGGGCCCGGGACCGGGATTTTGAAATCCCGGCCGGGTCCGGCCGGGGTCCGGCCGGGAATCCCGGGGGTTCTCAGTCTCAGGTCGCTTGGACCGAGGTCATCTCAGACCTATGGCTTTCAGTCCCCAGTTTCAGATTCAGACCTGCTGATCCAGAACCGCACCCTCTCCTTCCACACCAATTGTATCCACTGCTCATGGGTCCGAGTGACGACGATAGCAATGACGATGGCCCCATAGCAAAGATGGCTACCACTGTCAAAGCTCATCTGGAACAGAAACTGTCCCAGATGGAAGTCTCCTGTATAAATACAGGGTTCGGGGTTACCACGAGTGTAACGCAGATACGTGCAGGTGTGTCAAGAGAGTGTGCAGCTCACAGCAGTTCCGCATCCTCCTGGTTGCTGAACTCCACAGTCCTAGGACGACGAAGAGGACGACGAGGGTCGACGTAGGCTTATCTTACGCTACGGCAGGGGTGGACTCAGCCACCCCGGGGGCAGGTTGAACAGGTTGTGTGGTTCCACTGATCAACATGTAGGTCGGCCTGTCTGATAAGACTCAGCCACCCTGCGGGTCAAGTGATTACAAAAGGGTGCCTATTTGACCAAAAGGCAAAATTTCCTCCCGCCATGCTCCCGTACCACAGAGGCTGTTGTGTTTTGCCTCTGTGTATGCGTACGTTTTGCGATGACGGGGTGTGGAACCTGGCGTAGACCGAGCTACAACCAGGAACCAACGGCCCAACTCGGCGCCGTGGGTCAATTTTTGTGAAAAGGCCTTGACCAGAGGCATCCCCCTAACACTAAATTTGCTCTGTTTCACCTGAACCGACCAACCAGGCACCGTGAGGAGGCATCAGAGCCCCTCGTGGACAGCCGCAGCACCCTTCCTTTACTAACGTCAGGTTCACCACTAGCACGAAGCATCACTGTTTTACGTCAGGTATGGCAAATGCCCACCCAAGGAAGTCGAGGAGTTTGAGCCGTTGGAAGTTACCAGAGGGACAAGCAAGAGGGATCTGCAAGCAGTGATGTCTGTTGTACCCTTGGACCACATTAAACTCAAACTGAACCCTCAGTCGTCCTTGATCGCCCGACAAGGTTCCTTTCAGCTTTCTAACAGATGGGTACTGCAACTGTCCAACTATCTACAGACTCACATCCCAGAAGGTGCAGTCCAGGTTCCACAGAGCAAATTAAATGTTAGCATTTCTGCACAACTACCGGTACGCAAATCGCAGCGGCGGTGGAAGTGACTGACTCGAAAACGGCGAGGTATCAGTCTTGACGCTGGAAAATTCCGTTCGGAAATACCAAACACATCCACAGAAAGTGGAAGGAATGGGCGCCAAGATGATGCGAACGATTTTTGGGGGGGGGAGGGGGTGGACTGCTCTGTATCGTGATACCCGCGAGGGCAACCAAATGCAGAACAGGGAGGCACAGGCGCACACACGAAGGCAGCACACAAGTGGCAAGTGGCAGGGGCTGGGGTCTGGGGCTGGGGCGCCGCGCGATTCGCTTCTCCTGACTTTCTGATCCGGCAAACTACAAACACAAAAGCAGTACATGCACTGCAACAACAACCTCCGAAGGGAGCCACAAT
The DNA here is from genome assembly GCA_963210315.1 of Rhynchopus euleeides. Classification (NCBI taxonomy): domain Eukaryota; phylum Euglenozoa; class Diplonemea; order Diplonemida; family Diplonemidae; genus Rhynchopus; species Rhynchopus euleeides. The sequence continues at coordinate 1,356,439 of OY723275.1, forward strand.
ACCCTCGTGACTCCAAAGCAGCTGATGGCATCGGAGGGCAATCAGCATCATACGACGTCTCACAGCTGCAGAACAAGACGTCAGACACAGACAGCAAGGAATACGATATACACACACACGGACGCACACACTGTGCCGGACAAATCACTCCTCATCGTCACTCTCAGCGTCATTCACACGGAGTGACGGGAATGTCCGCCGGAAGCCACACTCCTTGCCGTACGCACCTCGCACATCTTGATTGATGGCCAAGAGCGAGAGCTTTGCGTGGGAGTCGCGGGACATAGCACTCCGGCACACGGGGATGGCTTGCATCATGACAGAGAGTGCGCTGTCAGGTGCTGTGCAGGAAGGGGGCAAGGTGAGGAGAAACAACACACGCTCAGCAAGAGGCTTGAGCGTCTCGTTGGTAAGCTGGCGTTTCCAGAATACCCTCTCTGAGCCGACCTCGTGCTCCGACACTGCCGAAGTGTACGCCTGGTACATGGGCGCGGTGACGTCGAAGCCGATGTGCTTGCCGAGGTCTTCGCGTGGCAGCAGGTCATCCAGCATCTCCAGGGTCTCGTACCCCTCCGGAGTCAGCTGGCGCACAGAGAGGTAGAACCCCCGGCCCGTTTCCGAGGATTCGCGCCACCGGCTCTGCAGACCGTTGTAGAAGGTCTTGGACACGCGGGCTGCGAGTCCATCCCCCGTGCTCGCCCTCTGGAGGATGTCGATCAGCTCCTCCACCTCCGCGTAGATCGTCGCCGATCCAACCGTCCCGGGTGCCTGCGCGTTGCTGTACCGCGACAAAGCGGCTCTTACCGGCGCCGCGGCACGGACGAACTCCGTCAGCATGTCCTGAAGCGCCTCAGAACCGACGGTCTTCAGCAGCACAGCAAGCTTCTCGAACGTGGGGGGAGTGTAGGCATTGCCAATCCCGGTAGCCATGTACGAGTACAGCATGGCGACACGCTCTTCAAAGTGCTCCGCGCAGTCGAGCATGCTGACGAAGCGTGTGTCGTAGATCCGGGGTGCACGTTTGATGGCCACCGCCTCCTGCAGAGTGCTCTTCATGTCGGCGTGTGCTGCAGACATCAAGCTGCAAAGCTCCCCAAACGTCTTTGCGTTGGCAATCGCATCCTTGTGCGCCTCGGTCACCGCGGCCTTGCAGAGGCCCTTCATCTTGTCCAGAAGTTTGTCCTGTTCCCGCGTTGTCGTCGATGCCGACTGCTTCCGCAGCTTCGCCAATAGGACACCCGCCGTGTGTGTCTGGGGGTCGCTCTGCACACTTCTTTGGTGGTCCCGCCACTTGTTCTGCTTTTTCGCGTCACCAAACACGTAGTTCGTGAGGTGGAAGAAGTCGAGCAGGGGGTCCTCGGCGGCCTTCATCATCCGACGAACATCGGAAAGGGTGTTGTTCAGCAGGTGAGCCAGGCAGGATACGTACGGGATGTGAGAGAGTACGGTGCATGTTTGCTGTTGTGGAAGGTTTCTCTGCCGGGTGTGTGTATGCGGCGCAGTTACGTGGGGGGGGGGGGGGGCGGGGTTGTGGGGTCCAAGTCACGTGCGGTATATGTGAGGTGAAATAGTCGGGTCCAGTAAAAACTAATTCTTGTCTTGCTTGTCTCTTGTACCTTGTATTCTGTACCAACTAGCCCAGACAAACAACAGCTGCAAAGATTCTCGGTCCGGATGTCCCCCAAAAAAACTAATGACATCGGGTGGATCGCAAAGGGGAAGGGGGCAACGGCAGCGTGCAATGTGCAATGTGCAAAACTCTCAAGTCATCTTACCACCCACCTACACCTGACCCCGGGGGGGTCCCGGGATGACCCCGGGATACCCCGGGGTCATCCCGGGATTTCCCGGCCGGGATCCCGGGATCCCGGCCGGGAATCCCGGGATTCCCGGCCGGGAAATCCCGGGAATCCCGGAATTTCCCGGAACCCGGCCGGGCCCGCCCGGGATCCCGCCCGGGGGGCAAACCGTGTTTAAACGTTTATAGCCTCTGGTCACGGCCCCCTTTCAACTTTGACCGTGGGTGGGTTTCTGAATTTTCTGGAAAGCACCATGGATTCGAGGGACTGCGTGATTCGGACTTGCAGAACGGAAGGGCTACTGGGAAGGAACTGTACACTTTCTTGAGGCACGATCATTGGTGACCTAGGACGGAGGCATGCACGCCTGTTGACTGGTGAAAAGGGGACACCCCAAGCAAGGCATACAAAGCGGAAGGCAGACTTTGTTGCTCCGGCACCACTGTTTCTATTCCCGCCTGGGCTCTGTTTACCCCACCGTCAACAACGCGGCGCCGTTAAAACTCTATAAGGGGAGGTTTGGTATGTCGCACTGTTCGTCGCATTCAGCGGGGGAGCCAGTGGACGTGTGGAGAGGGGTGTACAGTTCTGAAACAGTAGTCTGGTTCTGCGGGGGCGAATCACGTGTGGGAGTGTGGGTGGGAAGTCCTGAGATGAAGTGGTGCGATCCTTGGGGGGGGCAAAACTTTCATTTGCCTTTGGTCAAGGCCTTTTCAAACAAATTTGACCACGGAGCCAAGTCGCCGGTCCCTCGAATAGCATGAGTCTATGACAGGTTCCGGCACCAGGTTGCCTGCGATCGCAAACCCCAAAGCAATGTATATTGCACAGTGAGATCGTATCACGAGCAAGATGCTCGGTGCGCTCCATACTCCTGCAATGTTCGTCGAATGTGAAGTGGGGTGGTGCCCACCCATATGAATTGTCGAAATTTTGTATTCCTGGTTCGTTTGGTTTTTCATACGCCCGGTGGCATCCCCCCCCTCCTGAGCCACCGGCGGCTGCCGAGAGCGCGGCAAAAAAAATCGTTCAAATTGTCCAAACCCTGCCAGTCCGCAGTGGCATCGCATAGGGGCTCTCGGCCTTCCCCCTCTGGACATAAGACCACCCTAACTGTGTGCCAGGAAACTGCGCCAGTCCAACATACAAAGTGTAGTGAGGGGTTCTTATTGATTCCAGCAAACGAACTCACCAAACCCCTTGTCTTTTCATCCAAACGTGCTGGATTGTCCTTTATTTCTGTTGTGACACAGTGTGTGTTCTGTCCGTGTGATTTGTGCAGTGTGCTGTGGTGCGTCGGTTTACTCCTGCTATTTTCTGGCAGATGTCAGCTGTTTCCGCCTATCTTTTGTTTTGCACCCAATCCTGCGTATCGCAGCGCTTTCAAACAACAGGGGATGGGGAACGCAAAAAAGGAACCGACCAGCGTGCCTCTTGTTTCCGTTTCTGTGAGATGGAAACCAAGCCGCTTGAACATATCCCACTGCCTGCCTCAGGGCCTCTTCTTGTGAGCGACATTGATTTCTGTGAATCCACTAGGCGGTGTCGCAGGAATTTTGATTGTGGCCCGCTCCCGAAGGCCGCACGCGGCATCTCTGATGCTTCCCGTGTTTCTTATGTGCGTGTCCCAAACAACTTGGGATGGTGGAACAACCAGCTGCATCATGGCTGTCCTCGCATGACAGCTTTGATCGTTGAAACAAGAAATCAGCCGAACAGCCTTCCGCCTGCATCACGTGCATGGAGCCGAGAACTGTGATGCCTGCCGCAGGGGCAGGGGCAAGAGAAGACGAGTCTCTTCCCCAACAATAGCCTGGTTGGAATTCTTGTAAAATACAGCACCTCTCCGCACCCCTTCTCGCGTGTTCAAACTAATCGCAGTGCAGCCTGGGCGCTTCAGGAAAAAGCGTCCTATTGCCAAGTGTTGCCCGATGCTGGGAAGCGCGTCTTTGCCATTCGTACTCTTGCCGACATGTTATTGCGAGACACAATCAATAGAAGGTACGCGTGGACAGGACTACCAGTCTAGCTGTGTCCCATCACAAAGCGTACAGCCTGCTCTGCTCTCCTCTCCCCTCCGAGGCTCTGCACCGCTTCCCGGGCGATGCACAGTCCCACGAACGGCACCACGTGGCGCCTCACAGATTCTCTTTTCAATTGTGTCGTGAGGTGGGTGGTTCTTGCTGCAAGCGACGAAGAAGTGAAGCCAAGTCGCACAGCGAAGGAAACCGTACGTCTGAAGTCTTAGGATTATCGTATTCAGGCCACTTCACAGGGCCCCAACACACAGCCTTGAGACGCAAAAGTGTGCGCTCAAACGACAATTTTATTCAGATCTGATTGATCACACGTTATTGCAGGACAGGGTGTTTCTGCAGCAGAAGCTGCGCAGTCACCAACAACCTTGTTGTGTCTTGTTGGGTCGGTGTGGGTAAGGAAGCCCCAACGAGGGTCTTCGCCACTCTGTCTCTGATACCCAGCATACTCGCCAGGGTGGTGGGTGGGTGGGGTTAATGGTCACCGGTATTCGACACACGCATGTGTTGCCCTGCAGTCTGCCCTTTCTGACCGTCTGATGCATGGCCTGCCACTGCGGCTGTTGCCCGAAAGGGGGGTGGTGTCGCAAGTGAGAATGCTTGCTGCTATAGTTGAACATCGCTTCTTCCTTGGAGCGTTGGAGTTCTTCCATTCGCGTTTGTCGACGTGTGAATGCAACCGCAACGAACGTGCAAATCTGCCCCCTTTCCCTCCCACTCCACACAGACACACCCATGCGCCAGAACCGCATCGCGTCAGCGGTTTCAGAAAAAGTAATGCTCTCCGTGACGTGTTTTGTCAAATTTACATTTTTTCGTTGAACTCCAGGTTCGTCACCCCCGTTGTTTACATGCTCACCCCCTCCCCCACGGCGCTGAAGTAAATTACATTACAAGTGGTTTTACATGTAAAATTACAAGTGAAAAATGGTTACAAGTGCCACTTGTAAAATTACAAGTACCACTTGTAAAATTACAAGTGCCACTTGTAACTTTTACAAGTGGTACTTGTAATTTTACATGTAAATGACATGTGCCACTTGTCATCTCCGCGGTTTCCTTCATACTCTACACTGTGAGGGGGGGTTTTTTTGGCAAGCGGAGTGGCAAGGAGGGGGAGAAATGACCAGCAAACGGTGGGAGTGCAATGCAACAGCTGTCGAGATCGGATCGAGTGGACTGATTGTATTTTGTGCCGACGACGAGTCTCATTTTTTCAGACTGCAGGGTGTTCGTCCGACATGTGCCTATCCCTCAGTTCTTGTGAAGCAAACTCCTGCAGACACACAGGGCAGGTCGTGATGTCCAGCTCATCCTGGTGAACGTAGAGGGCGTGTTGGCTAAGTCCACTTCTGAACACCGTTTTCTCACACAAGGGGCAAGACACTCGACATTCACACTGCGCCCTCGGCCGGTGTTGCCCGCCGTAGTGGGCGTAGAGCCCGTAAACCCGCGCGAAGCTCTTGTCAGGGCAAACAACGCAGCTATACTCTTCTGTGGCGGATGTCTCGTCGCCATCATCATCATCATCACCAGCCTCGCCGCTATTGCCGTCACTCGCAAGGTTGCCGCCATCACCAGCCTCCTCCCCGTCGGTGGTTCCTTGTGCAGGGGGCGTCACCTCCGTCACCTCCCAGGGTTCTTCGTCACAGATGCAAACCAGGAAAACATCGCCGTTGTTGCCGGGTTCTGCCTGAAATGTTTGTCCGTGACCATCCCTGCGGCGCACATGTGACCCGAGGCCAAGTTTGTCCAAGCGGACCACCAATTGACGAGCAGCTAATGATACTTGAGCCACGTATCATTGTGAGTGATCACACACCTGCACAGGCGCATGGAATCGTAAGATAATATTTGGGGCCGCTCGCCGATGGTAGGAGTCAGTGGAGGCTCTTTGCGCACGGTATTTTCATCCGTCAAGTGTTTCTGTTTCAGTTCATAGATCTGCAGATCACGCTTCATCGTCTGCGGGGATCCCCCACGTGTCCACCTCTTGCGCTCACCGTTGCCCTGTTCGAAGAGCTCGTCGGAGACGGTGACCCTGTGCGCATCCTGCTCATCAAACCAGTGTTCGAGAGAATGAGCATATGCCGAGCGAGTGATCCCGGGATTTGCCCACTCCAACAAGAAAATCGGCACATGATAGCTGATCACAGCGAATAGAAACTCTTTGCGGCAGGAACCTGTTGAGAAGTATCGCACTGGTATGTCTTGGTCGCGGAAGAAGATCAGCGATTGCATTGCGCAGCACAATGTCCGCTGATTCCCCACGGTGATGGCCTTCAAAGCAGCGAGTATCTCTCTTGCGTGCTTCCCAGTGAAATTTTTGCCCACTTTTCCAAGGATGGTTTCCTCCACCACTTTTGATCCCGGCAGCGTACGTAGAATGAGGCGCATGACACCTTTCGTGTCGTGAAGGGGGGGCGTCACGGTGTAGACAGGATTCGAGAATTTTGAAGCGATGCTACAAGTGAATCCTGCGGCATCCATCTCTTGGATACTACAGCGGTGGCAGTCAGCAGGTACTCCAAACGCTCGTCGATTCCTGTAAGGCAGAAGGCAGAACAATGCCCTGTCCCACCTACACCTTTGAAGAGTGACCACAACTCTAAGTGGTCACCCCCAAGCCGGAACTGGGTGATGGAAAAGGAGCAAGGCCCCTTCGTGAAAGTCCCCTTCTGAACTGCCACAATCTGCCCCAAGGCATGGAGCATTCACCATTCGTAGAACAGGGGCTTGTGGCGGTCACACACTGTCAGAAAGCGGGACGCGGTGATCCCGTCCGTCAATGCGATTGCCAGTCGCTGCCTGCTCTTTCCTTGAAGGCTACCGGGTGTGTAGCCATCACCCGTGACCATGACTGTTGGTGGGGGGCGACCCGAGCGGATGGGAAAGCCCTCAGCAGAAACTCGAGGCACCCCCGCATGTTCCCCAGCAGAGAGGGCGTCATCAGCCGGAGGGGAGCTTCATGCTTTACGAGGAGGGGGTATGAAAGCCCCATCGAGATCCCTGTCTCTCTGCGAACGAGTGAGCCCAGCCGTTCACAGTCGCGCAGAGACATGCCCAACTCTGCCCTGTGTTGTCGAATGATTTCACCGATTTCTGCTTGAATCCACAAAATGCGGAGGCGGCACAACGAGCGAGCCGCTGTATTCACCTGGCTCACACTGGTCCGAAGGACGGTCCCTGTAGAAGGTGTAGTCGACCTGCACCCCTTCCAGCGTCGCCGTCACCAGCTTGGTGAAGCCATTCTCGACGATGACGCTATAGTAGCGCCCGGTCTCCTGGTCGTGCACGCCCACAACGATGTGCTGCAGCGCCGCCACCGCCGCCACTGCCTTATGCTTCGGACGCGTCTCGGATGTGGAGGCTTGTGCCGATGCCTTGTACATCTTGACCATATCCATGCTGTCCAGGTCCTCCACCACCAGCTTGAGGCGCGCGAAACCCTCCGACTTCTTCTGCGTTGGCGTGGGGAAGGGCTTCAGCGCGATGCCGTGGATGGCCATTTCACGGGTTCCTTCGATCCGAACCGTGTACAGGTCGCCGGAAACATCCTTCAGCGACTTGTAGGAAGCCAGTGCATCGTATTTGTGTTTCAGCACCTTTGTTATCACTCCAGTCTTGGGGGGGATGGTGGTCACCAGCACCTTCTGCAGCATCTCCTTCAACACCGTGTGTTTTAACACCTCCCCCGTCTTCCTGGTGGTGTACAGGGCCACAAAGTCCTCCACAAGCTGCTGCAGCTGGCTTTCATGCCGCTCATCCTCCTTCCCCAGATCACCGCTCTTCGTCCGCTTGCTGTTGCGCGTCGGTGTTGTGGTTGCCGTTCTCTTGCTCATGTTGGAGGTGCAAAGGTCCTTTTGTAAGTGAGGGTGTGTGTGTGCAGCAGGGCATGTGCTGGTCTGGGGTCGCGGGGGATAAACAAATGGAACAACACAGCTCGCCAGTGTTAAGGAAAGCTCGTAAATAACAAGTGGCACATGTAATTTTACATGTACCACTTGTAAATTTACATGTAAAAATTTTTACATGTAAACCACTTGTAAAACCACTTGTAACAGTGGTTACTTCAGCGCCGTGCCAGAATGATTCGCCCCCCCCCCCCCCCCCCCGTCCTTCCAAGTCAGCCAGGGATGCTATTCTTTGCTAGTGTCACCATTCCCCTCCTCCCCCGCCCCTCTTCTCGAATGAAAAAGACAGGGTATAATTTCGCCTCCAGAACCGGGACAATCCACAGCATATCGAACATGGCAATCCACCGACAGGTGCAAAAAGGGCCGTAGTCAATGGCCCGCACCCACCACACACACACCCCACCCCCGGCATCGCTTATCTTCCCGACGCGTGTTTTTCAGGTTTTTTTGGTGGTTCTCGTCTGTGGTTTGTTGTCCCCTGTGTGTGGGGCCGGCCAGCGTGTGCTCCAGATCCACATCGCCGTGATGTGTCTGATCGTGGTTTCGCGCACAGCTTTTGTGGGGTACAATGTCATTCAGCTCTGCCCACGACACCAAAGCGATGTTGTCGTGGTGCATAACGAGATGGTGTCAGATGAGGCGCACCTTTGAGTGTTTATTTTGTGTGTCCTTGACAGCTGGAACTCTTTACGATTTCAAGTACTCCGGTGTCCGCCTCTACTATACATTTTGCATGAGTCTCGCCGCGTCAAGTTGGCCCGTCTGATGATCTCACCCCACCCCCTGTTTTCCAGCATCCCCTGCTGTTGCTGCTGGTGACTGAACCCTGTCTCACTCCCCTGAAGGATCCCCATTTCCCCCCCTTGTCGCGTCGGTGTTTTCGCTTTGCGAAAACCTAGCCCCGCGCACAACTGCTATTCCCCACCCAAGGTGGGGGTTGCATCAGAGTCCGCTCGGTGCAGCTTCCACGAAACAGAAAAGGTTGCCGTGTGTGTATCATGTCCAAGAAATATGGTTTCCCTCCTGCCAGCGTCAAAATTATATCGCGCGGCAGCGTTTTGGGCTCCAAACACGACAAAACCTCCGCAGCAAACGCTGTGGGAGTTGCTTCTGCTTTTTGGCAAACACACATCCTCATGTCGTTCTCTTTTGCAGTCACTGGGGGATGGGTGATAGGTGTTGTCCTCGCGATTGGCAAATAAAATGCCGCTGATTCGTCTCTCCGCCGTTAGTGAGTTGCGGCACCTCACAGTATTCTCTTAGTTTCCATCGTTCGGTCTCCCATGGGGTTGGTGGTGGTGGTGGTGGTGGGGGGGGGGGGTATTAATTAGTGCATGGCATCACAACCTGTAGTCTCAGCGTGAAAAGTGAGTGTGTCTTGCGATGCTGCTGCGAAACGTAGCCATTCACTAACTGGCTGCGTGTATCCTGGCTGCGTTGCCTGCTTTATAAAATCGGATTTGCCCGCACAAAAGTAATGCGATAGTCACACGCCACGAGTCACTCTGTGCCCTGCGTGCCGTCCCTTCATCCTTCCAATCTCTTCCGACCCACAAGTGCCACCTCCGGCCACTCAATCCTGGTTTTTTGGTGTCTGTTTGGTGAGCGACAATCGTCACGAAACTAGAAACACATCCTTTGCTATAATTTGTTATCCTAACTTGCATGGCAGGCGGTGGGTGGGCATGGGGTGAAAAAGAAGGGGGGGCGGGGCGGGGGCGAGTGGGGCCACTTGGGACAATAAAAGGTCAGGCCTCTGCTCTTGTGGACTTCTGATCGATACGTTTCTCCGTCCCCATTCACCCACCCACACCCACACACCTCACCTCACTCACTGCCGAGAAGAGAACCAGAATGCATCGGGTGCAACATCATCCACCAGGGAGAGGGTTTCGCATACTCTAACAGGAACCCAGCTCATGTCGTTAGGTCGGTGCTGATCAGTTGCCGGTTGATCTTTGACTTCTGTGCCTGTGCTTGTCAATGCTCGACTTTCAAGCACCTGTGTGAAGGTGGAACCAACCCCACCCCTCCCCCACACCCACTCGTGTCCGAGGATTTCTCACTCGGCCTCGACACGATTTCTGCAATTTGAGTGAAGGGCGGTCGACTCTCTGTGACCACTGTCCCCCCCCTTTACCGCGCCGCTCTTCTCCTCTCTCCCCCCCCCCCACCTCCCCGTATGACTGCAGGTGCCGCAGGTTCTCACCCCTCGCGCCCACCACCACCGTTGTCTCTCTTTCTCTCTCTCTTTCACACACGCCCCCTATATTTTCCGGTTATTCAGTTCTCCCGGCTGCGCTGCTGCCCGTGTGTCGGCAGTGGTGCATTTTCTTTTGAGGCGGTTTTTTTCTTCTTTTTTTTTTGCCCAATTTTTTTTGTTGAGAAAAGAAGCGACAAAGAGAGCCAGGTGGGGGATGGGAGGGTGAGGGGGGGTGGATGGGGGGCGCGCACGGAATGTCTTCTGATTCAGCCGAACAACACGCAGATAAATCCCGAGGAAGATGACCCCTCTTTGGATTTGGTAGTCCCGGGGAGTGCATTCCACCTGGGTAGTTTATGGCGGGTTTCCGTTGGCCGTGGTGGTGGTTCCTCTGATAAAATGTGGCCGCACTACCACCTCCCCAAGGTAAATCAACAAGATTGATTTCAAATCAAGTGTTGGTTTGTTGTCGACAGCTATTTTTGCTGCCTTTTGAAGCCAGCGGGCTGCAGACACTCTCCGTGACAATATAGATCGTGGGGCATTGTATCGAAGAGCAATGCCACAGTGCGTTTTTATGTGCTCCGGGAAATACACCGTCGAAAAACACAAAATGTTCATGAGTAGTCGTGCGACTGACAGACAGGCAATCTTGCGCCGGTCAGAATTGGAAAGCCAGGGGATGTTTGAGTGCCTGCAACCCGATGGCGAGGCTGTTGGTGTTTTGGATTGGAGGGGGATGGTGCAATAACCGGACCATTGAGTGCGATGGTATGAGAACAAACCAAAAAAGGTGGGATGGGGTGGGGTGGGGTGGGGTGGGGGAGAGAGTGGTGTGGGTAGGCAGACCGAGCCCTTGCTCGTAGTAGGAATATCGGAGGGGAAGCCCCCCTCCCCACCCCCTGCGCAAAAAAAATCTATATGTCAACGAAAACGAGAACAAGAATATAAACCGTCCTGAACTGCAGAGGGCGGCAGCTCCCCATACCCACACCCACTTCTTTGCATGAATTCCGACGGTTTTTCCCTTCTCCCACACGCCCCACCCCCACAGGAATATTGCATCGGCGTTACCCTCACACCACCCCACCATCCATTCAAACAGGCGGGCATCCGAGACTGCGTGCCCCCACCCCCTCACACCCCCCTGCCCAGCACACTCAACATACCCGACGCCACACGGCAGTCGTAGGCAAACACACCCCACTAGGAGGCGGTTATACCCTCTCCAGACCACTCTTCAACTCACCCCCTCTCTTCTCAAGTTTCTTTCGTTCTTTGCATCGCCCCACAAAGCCGCGTTAGGCTAGACTAGGCTTCCGGCAACAATGAGTGCATCCGATGAGCCTCACCTGCAGCGCGGGGCCCTCGTCCTGCTGAAGCGCTCCAGCGGCGCATGGATCCCTGCAACCCTGAAGGACATTGACGATGCAGGCTATGTGGTGGAGTGGCAGGAGGGGGATGGGTCGTGGTGCCACAAGGTGGTGTCCTTTGCAAATGCAGGCAACATCCGCCCGCGTGAGGAGGAGAAGGCGGATACAGGCGCAGAGGACAATGCGAAGGCGGCGGCGGCCGAGGAGGCGGAGAAGGCGGCGGAGGCTGCGAAGGCCGCGGAAGCGGAGGCGGCGGCGGAAGCAGCTGCGAATCAGGCTGCTGAGGATGAGGCGCGGCGAGAGAGAGAGGAAGCGGCAGCGGCATCAGCAGCAGCCGCGGCGGCGGAGGCTGAGGCGGAGGCGCTGCGTGCAGAGGAGCGTGCTGCCGAAGAAGCTCGGGTGGCGGAGCAGCAGGCGGAAGCTGCAAAGGCGGCTGAGGCAGAGGCTGCGGCGGCGGCGGCGGAGGCAGAGGCCAAGGAGGAGAAGGAGGTACCTGCACCCCTGAAGCCCGTCGAGACACCGGAGCCCGTGTTCCACTCGCCCCCGCGCAAGCCCCCGAAGAAGACGGGTGATCTGGTATGTTCTGTGGGGTGCGAGAGGTGTGGGAGGGGGACGGACTGGTGTTGTGTCATGACCTGTTGCGTTATGTGTGGTGCGCGTTGTGTCGCCTCATTGTCACTCACACACACACACACAGCTGCTTGTGGATGGGCGCGGCTCCGGCACCGTCGATGAGATGTCCTTTGTCCTGGATGAGGAGAAGGTGCAGTTCTGCCTGGTGCAGTTCCCCATCGGGTCAGGCACCTTCCGCAGGTTCAAGCTGATCTTCATCAAGTGGCAGGGGAGCAAGTGCCCCGCCATGCGCCGCGCAAAACAGGTGCAGCGCAGCGGCGAGGTATGCCGGGATGGGAGGCCGGGTACAACTGCTGCTTGTCAACCCCACCCCCGTCGCCTGCATGTGCACCCTGCGTGGGGGGTACGGGCGGCAGAAGAACATCCCCATTTCTCACTAAGCAAATCGTGCGAAACCTTTCTCTTCAACAGCAGCGGTGGCTCTCTCTCTCTCTCGACCCTTCTCGCCCTTTCTTCTCTCTTGCGAATATCCTCCCAACACACACACACCCTATGCAGGTGCAAGACTATATCGGGAGCACCCATGGGTCGCTCACGATTGGCGAGCTCGATGACTGCACGCTTGATTACATCCTGACGGAGACTCGGAATGTGTTCGTGACGGACAACGGCGAGTTCAGCATCCACAAGCTGAAGGAGGAGATCACGGCGGCAGCGGAGGAGGCGAAGCAGAAGCAGGAGGCTGCCGTGCAGCAGGCGGTGCAGCAGACGATGAGCCAGCTCCCGAAGCTCCGCCCCACCGCGGTTGACCTGGACCTGGACCTCGAGAAGGTGATGGTGGAGGTGCGGAAACCGCTGGGGGCCCTGAACTGGATCCTCTTCAAGCCATTCAACAAGCTGGACATGATCAACGCGGGCAGCGAGAGTGTCGACGAGATGGGGAGCTTCATCGAGGATGACCAGGTCATGTTCGGCCTGCTCCGTCTGGGCTTCGGTATCGGGCACTTCCGCCGTGTCAAGTGGATTGCCATCACCTTTGTCGGTGCCGGGGTCGGTGCCGTCAAGCGTGGGCAGCTGCTCTCGAAGAAATCCGACATGGAAGCCCTGATGAAGCCGCACCAGATTTCCATTGAAATCCAAGGGTCTGACGACTTCACCCTCCAGCATGTTGTGGAGAAGGTGACGCCGTACATTGTGGCTGACGACATCTCCATGAAGGGCAAGAAGAAGCAGAGCAAGGTGACCCTGGAGGACTTCCAGAACGCTCTGGCAGAGGAGAAGATCGCAGCCGCAGAGTTCTTCGGGGAGGATGCCGCCGCGTCCATCGCAGAGCTGGAGCAGTTCTCGCCGATCGCGGCTGACTACGACCTCCGCGATACGATCGAAAAGATCAAGTCTGAGTCGGACCCCCTTCTGTGGGGTGTGTTCTCCCTCAACCCCGATGCAAAGTGATGTTCTACTTGCGTCGGGTGAGTGTGCAATCCTGCGTGTGTGCTGCGGAATCCATTCGTGGGGGTGGGGACCTGTCCCAAGCACTAGCCGCTTGTGGGGCCCGGCCGAGCACAACACCTGCCGACAGGCCGGGTGTTTCTAATTTTTTTAAAGCCACGCTCGGTTGTGGCCTCGCAGGAATGGCAGATGTGCTTTGGGTAGTTTTGCCCCCCCCTTTGTATTCTTACGCACACGGTCTTCGCGGAAAGTGTCATTCAGCCCTGCCAAACGTGCTCTACACACCACCCCCCTTCATCAGACAAGCGGGCTTGTAAGTGTGTGTGGAAGCTTCAACGCATCAAACGAAGTACCGTACAGTAGAGGAAGCGGTAGAGCTGAACTGACACTTTCTTTTTCTCCTTTTTCCGGGTTTGTGCGTATAAACAACGCCTTATATTTTTCCTTACAACACACAGACACACCCCACACCCTTCGTCTGATCTGCCACGGTTGGTTTGTGTCGTGTGCTCCGAACCACACACAAAACGTGGAAGCGGGAGGGGCGCGTGTGCCAGTGCCTAGTGCCCCAGAGAGAAACAGAAGTGAGGTGCCTGTGTTTGCCCCCCCCCCCCCCGTCCCAAATGTGCAACAGAACTTAGACAACAACAAGCCTCGTTTAAAATAAACACGGGATTCAATGAAGCCCAATCTCGCCCGTTGCAAATTGACTCGCTCCCGTCTCCTTGATGCCTCTATTTGGTGCCCGTTAGTGTCTGTGTGACTCTTGTCTGTGCCCAACGTATATATTCTACAAGTGGACAATCCCCATCCCCCACCACCCTTGTATTGCGATACCTGCGCATGCACGCATCACTGGCAACGTTGTGGTTTGTCTGTTTCTGTCTTCTCTCCACACTGCTATATTAGCTGCTGCTCCTAACCCCCCCTTCTCGGCAGTAGCCTTTTTGAAAATACAACCAAATGATGAAGGGAGAAAGCCCTGTGAAGTGGCATGAAGGTGCTAATCCTCAAGCTTCAGTCGTACGATTTCCTTCGTTACTTCGCGACCTCGCTACGCTTCGTCGCTCGTAACTAGAAACAATACGAATCAATTGATGCCGGCCGAATCAGCCTGAAAGGACCCTGTGTTCCGTTGGTGGGTCTGTTATCTATCATATAGACGGCAGCCCAAAAGATGTGCCAAAAAAGGAGTGTGGGTGGGTGGGTGGGTGGGGACTGCGAAGGTTTGGCTGTGTGGCGCCAGCAAACGCATGGGTTGCCAGGCAAAGTGTGCCGGCAAAAGGCTGTGGTGTCCCGGCCAGTTTGCCGTTGAGAACGGCATCTGTGATGTCACCGAACTGCCCTGCACCCCCCCGCACCCTGCTTCAGCTCAGCACGACGGAGGTGATTTTGCATGTTTCGCATTGTCCATGCAGGGGATGGCATGCGTCTGTGGCGCAGTGTGCCATCCCCGCATAACACTGACACGCCTTCCCTTGCAGCGACTGTACACTAGTCGGGGTACTTTTTCAAACCGTTCCCCGCCCCCTGCAGAGTGGTGCCCGCCTGTGCACCAACCGCAACAACAATGGGAAAGTCAAAAGATTATGCGGAGATTTACAGCACAACCGACTTCATCGTCGGGAGTGAGGACAGCAAGGATGCGAAGCTGAACTGCGCGCACTGGCCGATGCTGCTGAAGAATGTCGACAAGCTGAACGTGCGGTCGTCGCACTACACCCCGCTGCCGGAGGGCGGCACGTGCCCCCTGAGGCGTAGTCTGCAGGAGCACCTTGCGTACGGCATGTGCAACCTGGACAAGCCCAGCAACCCCAGCAGTCACGAGATCGTGTCGTGGATCAAGCGTATCCTGAAGGTATGTCATGGCCAGTACACTGCACGCTGCACCGCATTCCCTTGCAGTGCGAGAAGACGGGTCACTCCGGCACCCTCGACCCCAAGGTGACGGGCTCTCTGGTCATCTGCCTTAACCGTGCGACGCGTCTGGTGAAGAGCCAGCAGAACGCAGGTAAGGAGTACATCTGCATTCTGCGCCTCCACGACGCCGTGAAGAAGAAGAAGCTGGAAGCGGCACTGGAGAAGCTGACGGGTATGTTTCCGCGTTGTTCTGCCGACATACCTCATCCGCGGGTGCTGGCTCTGCATGCGGTGCTGCGTTTTTTTCGACGGATTCAACACCGTTATCAAAAGGTGGATAGGCTGTGTTGCTACCATTTACTTTCTTCTCGTCACACCACACCACCACAGGTGCGGTGTTCCAGCGCCCCCCGCTGGTCGCGGCTGTGAAGCGTCAGCTGCGTATCCGTACCATCTACGAGACGGAGCTGATTGAGTACGATGAGCAGCGCCACCTGTCGCTGTTCCGTGTGGGGTGTGAGGCGGGGACGTACATCCGTACGCTGTGCGTGCACCTGGGTCTGATGCTGGCAACTGGCGGGCACATGCAGGAGCTGCGTCGCAGCCGCACTGGGCACCTCTCCGAAAACACGGGGCTGGTGACAATGCACGACGTGCTGGACGCACAGTGGATGCTGGACAACAAGAAGGACGACTCTTACCTGCGGCGTGTGATCCTCCCCTGCGAGCTGATCCTCGTCGGGAAGAAGCGCATTGTCCTGAAGGACACTGCCGTCAACGCCATCTGCTACGGTGCGAAGCTCATGATCCCCGGTCTGCTGCGCTTCGAGGACGGCATCGCCGTCGGTGACGAGGTGGCGATGATCACCACCAAGGGTGAGATCGTGGCTCTCGGGATTGCACAGATGACGACCTCCGTGATGGCCTCGTGCGACCACGGTATCGTGGCGAAGATCAAGCGTGTCATCATGGAGCGTGACACCTACGCCCGCAAGTGGGGTCTGGGCCCTGTGGCGCTGAAGAAGAAGAAGATGATTGAGGAGGGCAAGCTGGACCAGTACGGCCGCAACAACGACAAGACCCCCGACCTGTGGGCCAAGAACTACGCCGACTACACCGGCAACCGTGACAACAAGAAGGCCTGGTGGGTATGCATTGAGCTACGCAGGGTGACGCCACAACATGCTACTTTGCCGAAGTTGAACCACACCACCACCACCACCACCACCACCACCACCACCACCACCGCCCCCCACAGGACATCGGCCTCAGCGACGCCCCCAACAAGGGCGAGTGCGTGGACCTCCTGGAGGGCCAGGGCTCGAAGAAGCGCCCGGCAGAGGACGCGGCAGAGGGCCAGGCTGTGGTGAAGAAGGAGAAGAAAGAAAAGAAGGACAAGAAGGAGAAGAAGGAGAAGAAGTCCAAGGCATGATAGAGAAGGTCTGTGTGTCTGTGTGTGTGGTGGGAAAAAAATACGCAAGAAAAATATACACTCCCCCCACCCAGGGCTGTTCCTAACTGGGGGGCTTGTTCCCCACTTTCAGGATTCTGAACTTTTTTTCTAAGAATTTTTGTAAGGGGGAAAAAAGTTTTTTTCTAAGAATTTTGTTAGGGGATTTTTTTTCTAAGGTTGTTTCGCAGAGGAAAAAACGTTTTCTAAGTTTTCCCCAGTCGACAGGGCGCGCACAAGGATGGAAGGGAAGTCTGTCCCCCGTACCGTTCGCCTTGCTGGCCAACTGGAGAGCCAGACGTTCACTACCGTGGCCTCCGGCGGCTGGGGGGCTCCGCCCCCCAGACCCCCCTGTGGCATACGTCTCGTACTCAAGTCCTTCGAATCCCATCAGGTCGGGGTCCAACCACTCCAGTCGCCTCTGAGGACGCAGCCAACTCGCACAGAATCTGTACGCCCACACGAACAGATGTTCGCTACCGTGGCCTCCGGCGGCTGGGGGGCTCCGCCCCCCAGACCCCCCATGTAGCGTGTGCCCGTCCATCTATCTCACTTCCCCGGGTACAGTGCAGCGTAGGAGGTCAGCACCACATCCATGAAGCGCTTCTTCGAAGCCTGACTGACATCGGACAGGAGGTCGGGCTTCCCCACCTGGGAGGTACACTTGCCGCGTTCGCGACATGCGTGACACGCAACACGCTACCTGAAACGTGAGTGTGCCTTGCTAACACGAGCATTTCAACGGTCTGCCGACGACCGTTCCCCAAACCAGTAAACCAGCAGTTTTGGAAAATCGGAGAGATCACCCTACTGTGCTGAATATGGTGCGCACCACTGCAAAAATCCCCGGGAGCTTTTGGGCTTTCAGACCTGAAGGGGCCAGCAGGTGGGTGGCGTCGGGGAGTGGCAGCTTTGTAACTGTCCTCCAGCTGCTGGCATGTCCAGCCCTGCGAGAGTGCCAAGGTGTATTGAGTCCCTGCGGAGCACAACCCCCGATGAGAACGAGTGCCAGATGATCCTCATTCATTTTCAGCTGTAACGCGCATGAGGGGCACTCTCTGCCGCAAGCATCTCTGGGCATCACCCGAGAGCTGTCACATGATGACGCGGAGAGAAATCAGAGAAAAAGTCCCGCCTGACGGGCACGCGCCTGGAAACTGTGGGGGGGCGAGCAAAAAATCCCTTGTAAAAATTCTTAGAAAAAACCTGGTTCCCCGACCCAAAAAACCCGGAAAAAGGGCTCGTTCCCCGCCCAGGCCTGCCCCCACCCCCCCATAAAGAGTACTCCCCCCGGCCCCCCCTGTTTTTCAGCCGAATAATCAGTGCGAAAAAAGTAGCAGCGTTTTTTTTCCTGGTCTTTTCGGGAGGTTGTGCGTGAGGCGGTGGCAGTGGGGGTTTATGGTTCAGCAGCATTCCCTCTGCCTCGATGACACCCGGGCACAGTGCGCGCTTGAATGGGATGTGCATTTGGCGTTTGTCTTATTGGTGGCTAAATGCACCCAAATCGGCGCCGCAAAAAAAAAATATGGCAGCACAGCCCATCACTGCAAGCATCAAAGATTTAAAGGGCGGGTGTTTTTTATCACGCTGGCCCCTACCCATTCTTCGTTCATTCGGTTCTTTTGGAATTTTTTTCTTTCGAGGTTTTCTTTGTACTTCCGCCATCGGGCGACATACGGCTGCACTGTGCCATGATCAAAAGGCAAATTCTAAAGAGGCGAGGGAACGCCCTGACAGATGACGAGGGAACGAGGGAGAGAATATGCCGGAGAGGGCGAGTGTTGACTCCATCATGAGCGATCCGATTTCCGTCAGACCCACCCCCCCCTTCCCCACACACCCCCTACCCCGGGGGCAGCCGCTCTTGCGACCAAAAGAAATCTATCATGCAAAGAAAAACCACAACCTCCCCCACCCCCCCCACCCCCTGCCCCAACCCTCAGTGCATTGTGGCAAGGAGGGGGGAGCGGGGAGGTTGGGGGTGGGGTGGTGTGGGGGGGTGTGACCGGGACATGTTTCGCCGCAAGAAAGTAAATAAAAGGTGCACAAACGAAGAAAGCCGTTATTTTTTTGCGAAGGAGAGGGAGGGGGGGGGGGATGTGCCGACCCTGGTGTTCGGGGGAAGGGGGGGGGGATGTGTGTGAGTTTGTATTTTTTTCCAATATCATCCGGATCATTTGTTCATGGCATTTTTCACGATTTCCGTGGCTGCAGTATCAGCCGGGCAGAGCAGGCGGTTCTTTGGATCGCGGTTCAGTCACACCCACTTCTTGAATGGCGGCATCATTCAACTGGTCTGTTCGGTGGAGACGTTGAAAAAAAATCGAGCAACGGGACGAACCCCCTGAAGGAAGCCAAAGGGCACCCTCCACCGCCCCCCAGGGGGGTGGGTAAGGGGGGGGGGGGGAGGGGACATGCCGTGTGTGCCAAGAAAATTGAATCGAAGACAACCCTGTACAGCAGGTGAGTGTCGACATGCAATCACTGGTGTATGTGTGTGGGGGGGGGGGGGCCGGGAGGGGGCGGGTAAACGACCTCCCTCCCTCACTCCCCCTCCCCCCCACCCTCTCTCCTCAACAAGACCCCCCCGCTCTGTCTCCCCTCTCCTTCCCCGCAACCCCCCCCCCCCTACCACCGCTCCGGGACGAAAGCTGGTTCAGAAGAGACAAATCACGGAAAAATGTGGGGGGGGGTGTGATGTTAGGTGTTTGTTATATTGTTGAATCATGAAAAATCCGCGCAGTGTGGTCTGTCTGCCACGCTGCGGCCGATTTTTGTCAAGAAAAAAAACACAAACCTCCGGCAAAGAACAAAAGGAAGCGCGGGGGGGGGGTGGGGAGGGGGGCTAGAGGGGTTGCCAGAAGGGGGAAGATGGGTTGTGGGAAAGGGGAGGAAGGAGGGGGGGGGAGGTGGGTGCAGCAAAAGCTGAAGAAGAAACACGTCAGGGCAGCCGTCAACTCTCTCCTCCCCCCCCCCCTCCCCCCTTTCTCCCCCCCCCCCCCCTCCAGAAAAGCAAATGGAAAAATGCGCCGAAAAAAATGACCCGGAAGGTCGACTTGGAAGGTCCCCCCCCCCCCCCCCCCCATCCACCACCCTGCGTACACCCAGAATTCCATTCGTAGCTATGCAAGCATGCCTTGTTTCTGGTTCAGATTTGACTGTTTTGTGCAGCACACCCATCCCCACATCACCTCCATCCGCAGGACCTGAGCACACTCTCTTGGCAGGGAGGGGCTCCCGAGAGTATTCACCGATGGACGGGTGGAAGGGCAAAGGTGGCGGCAAGTTCGATGGCGGCAAGGGCAAGGGCAAAGGCAAGGGTGGGAAGGGGTTCAAGGGCGGGAAGGACCAGCCGATGGTAGTGCCGCAGCAGGTGTTCAACCCCCTGGGCCACCAGGACCAGTTCAAGGGCGGGAAGGGCAAGGGTAAGGGCCACTCGCACCACCACCACCACCACCAAATGACGCACCATCACCACCACCACCACCAGCACCAGCACCACCACCACCACCATCACCACCAGCACCAACACCACCACCATCACCATCACCACCAGCACCAGCACTCGCACCACCATCACCACCAGCACCAGCAGCAGCGGCACCAGAAGCAGCAGAGGCCTGCTGCAGTGCCGCCGCCCCCGCCACCTGCTGCTGTGACGGTGACCGATGAGATGCTTGTCCTCCCTCCCCTTGCGCACGCCGTTGCGGCCCCTGTGACGCTGTCCTACAAGCGTGTGCAAAGACTGCTGCTCGACATCGTGCAGAGCCACAGGCACCGCTTGCACCTGCCCCACAGCCTCCTCTCCCTCGTGTGCCACTACGCCGCATCCTCCGAGTCGTCGCTGCCCTTCGCCCTCCCCTCCAGCGCACCCGTCACCATCGGTGAGGGGGCCATGCCCTCCCCGAACTCCGGGCGCGAGGGCACCAACGTGTCGGTGGTGCTGTTCGCTTCCCCCGACAAGGAGAGCTCCAGCGCGGCGCACAGCCTCACGCTTGTGGTGAAGAAGAGCGAGAAGGACGGCGTGCACCTCTTGATGGGGGGCTCGGCCAACGAGGGGGAGGAGCACGTGGCGGCAGCAAAGCGCCACGTGCTGGAGCAGAGCGGGATTGATCTGAGCGACCTGCCGAAGGAGCGGTTCGTCCCGTTTGTCGACTTCACCTACCGCCACGACGGCAAGGACCTCTCATCGCACGTCCTCCTGGTGAACACGTGGGACGAACCCAGCACCCTCGAGGCGACAGGTGTTGTGAAGGCCACGCTCGCAACCCTGCTCAGCGGGCCTGAGGGCAAGTCGATGTCAAGCTTTGAGCTGCTCGCCACAAGCGACATGCTTCTTGAGGTGCTGGAGCGCACCCTCGGGGCACGCCTGCTGGACACCCTTGCGGCACGCAAGGCCAGCGAGCCCACCACCCCGCTCACATCGCTGGAGCTGTCGATCCTCGACACCAACGCGTTGGGCCCCATCGACAGCCTCACAGGCCTGATCGACCGTGCCCGCCTGGAGAACGTGGCAGGCGCCCTCGAGTATGTGATTTGCCGTGCCTCGCTGTTCCACCGTGCCACCACACTGCAGGAGGGACCTGTCTGTCGGGGAGCTGAACAGCCTACTGGAGCCCATCATGAACGGCGACAAGAAGCCCGAGTATGTATCACTGCAGTGCGAGTGTCCCCAAGCCTTTGCTCTGTGGTAAGTTGTGAGGGGAAGGTGCTCACTTTTCGAAGCGAAGTCCCCCCCACGTTGGGTTCAGCCTGTGTAAAAGTGGAGTATCAGAGTGGGCAGAGCTGTGTTCCCCGCATCACCACACATACACCCCCCCCTGCAGATATGCGCTCCTCAACAAGCCGTCTGTCACGGCACCCCCGACAAGTGCTTAGATCTGAGTGTTCGTGGAGTGTCACAGCAACGATGCTCCCTCTGCGTGCGCGTGAAGGGTTTGCAGCACTGGCGGCTGCCGTGGGCTTCGCAGGTCGCAGGGGGCAGGGTAGGTGGGCATGGACGTCATCGCTGGGTTAGTGTAGGGATGCCTTGTCAAGAGGGGGTGTGGGGGGGGAGAAGAGCATGTGCTGTTGGCGCAGCTTTTAATAAACGATCGAACGCACACACGCACACACACACGTACCCATTCAATCAAGGGCAATGTGGCAACACACGCAAAATCACGACCGGTATTGGCAACTGAAGCACAATGGAAATATTGGAAGTGTTGTGTTGTGAGTCACAGCCTCTGTTGGAAGCTTGTGGAACAATGCGGCAGGCAGAGTGAGCACGCGGGGACCCTTTTGGGTTTGTTGCGAGTTTCTTGCAGCCCCCTGCCTTGATTCAAGGTGGGGGGTTACTCTGTACTCCTCAGCGTTCGCGGCAGCTTCCTCCAAGGCGGCGTACACCCCACACCCTGACGCCACACTCTATCTCTCCGTCGATTTTGTAAACGCCGTTTGATTTTTTTTGCCACCACAACCCTGTGTTGAAGAAGGCAGCGCCGCCGAACGAGCCACCCCCCCCCCCCCCACTACCCCTCCCCCCCCCCCTCCAATTCCATAGCAACAGTCGGTACGCCTTCAGGCCCCCCTCAACGGGAGCCTTGTCTGTCCGAGATGGGAGAGGCAAATAAATGTTTTTATCGTACTGATCGAGAATTATTTAAGGCCCCTAAACAGAAAACCCACCTAAACTCCCGTGAAGTATTTTTGGATTATTTTACGCATTTATTTTCCGCCACCACCCTGGGGGTCGAGGGGCTGGCACAAGAGCGTCCTCGGGATCCACATGGTGCCCACCCCGAAGGTGGCTGCTGAGCACCTGGACTTGTAGTACAGCCCAGAGCCTGTTATGACAAGGTGACCAATCCGACCGGTCGGTCGGCCTCTCGGGGCACCTCCCAAACAGGCACTTTTTCGACCAGAAACCCACGGAATGACCGCACGGTGGACTCCAGCGGGGGTAGGGTAACCCTTTTCGGGAGTCTCAACTAGGGGGAGTCCAACTCCCGCTAGCGGGAGTATAGACTCCCGCTAGCGGGAGTCTATACTCCCGCTAGGGGGAGTCTGACTCCCCCTAGCGGGAGTCTTTTCACCTATTTTCCATTTTTCCCATGATACCTATGCAATGTGGCACTCGTCACTGAAGTACAGCCACACCAAACGAAACGGACGTTTCCACCCATCCCAGCTCGCAGACCTGATTCACAAAAATGGGGAAGACGACAACGAAGCCGGCAGCGAAGCCGGCGGCAAAGTCGATTAAGAAGAAGAAGAGCGCAGAGAGTCCCGAGGCTGCGGAGGCGACGAACATTGTGCATGATTTTTGCACGGCCTTCCCTGTTAAAAAAGGGGGCAGTGTGCTGACACTGGGATCCATTAGAAGGCTCCTAGCAACGGTGTTGAGCAAGGAGCTCCACCAGCACAGCACCCAGGTGGCCAACGCAATCATCGCCATGTCTTCCCTGACATGGATAAGTTCGCTGTCAGGGAAGTCGCAACGATGCGGAAGGAGGGCGCTCTCCGTCATATACAAGGTGGAGGCGAAGTATGGCAAGGTGCAGGATACAAACGTGTCGTCGGGGGCAGCCTGAAGCCGCGAATGATCGCGACACGGGCGAACGGCTTGGCACCGTGGGTCTGGATAGATGCTGGAGTTCGGCCGGGTGAAACCGGAAGTCGCAGCAAAATTTGCCCCCCCAGATTTCTTCCTCAAACCCACCCGTGGGCTGATCCGGCCTTGCACGGTGGACTCCAGCGGGGGTAGGGTACCACTACCGGGTTTAACCCTTTTCCGGTACCTCGCGGGAGGCTGGGCCCGAGCACTGATCTCTGAGACGAACCGGGGGGGAACCCATAAGAAAAAATTGGCTGACCCGATCTGACCCGATCCAGCCCGCAACCCCATATTTCAAGCTCCACCCCTGCTGGATGAGACAACAAAAAAATATTCGACAAGACCTGTACAAACCTTGCACTGAATGTGTCGCAGCATGGGACAGGTGCTCAGTTCCGGAAGGTCGTGCTTGCCTGTCACAGGACACACCTACAAGGGCTTGTTCCGCTACCTCTTTGTCTCCCTTGCAGACCTCATGCATTTCCGGTATGCAGACATCCCCTGGCGCTTCTGGGGATGCAAGGATGAGTCAGCCCGGATTCCCTTCTTGCGTGCTCGGATCTCAGGGCATATATTTCACTGGTTGATGGAGCATGCCGAAAAGGGATCAACGCGCAATGCCTACGTACACAGTCTCCATCATTGGTGGGCTCCAGAAGATGCAGTGCCTCTGCAGAACAACGACGAATTTGAAGAAGCAGAGAACGGACATCGCAAGAAAGATGCCGTTACAATCGCCAGCTCCGCAACTTACGAGAGAGATCTTGCGATGGCAGAAGAGAAGCGGCGCGCATCGGGCATGCCTTGGAAGGTTGCGCACCTGTCGCAGGACGGGATCCTCGGGTATAGAGAAGTCATCCTGTGTCCGTGTCTGCACACCCGACACGCTCATAGATTGGCTGTGTATGTTCTTTGCACACAGTTGACACAGCTGCAGAAGGGGTTTGTGCACTGCAACACACAGGACTTCGTTGAACCCATCAGCGCGCCCTACTTCCTGTTCCGGTTCCCCGAAGGACACCGCAAATTATCGCTCTGCTTGTGCAAAATGCCAATCCCGCTGGGGGCGACTTTCACACCATTCGTGTCATCCGAGGCGACTTTGAGCACGCTTGACCAACGCGCACAGCAGGAGGGGGATAACAGTTCTGACGAAGAAGATGAGGCCTGCAGGATGGCTTGTCTTGCCCAAGGTGTAACACAACTACGACAGGCGATGGCCGCACTTTGACACCTCAAATTCTAACCGCTCACCTCCGCAGGTGTAGCCGCTACCAGGAGGATAGGTAGGTAGTCCAGAGTCCGGGGAAACTGACAGAAGCAAAACAAGCCCCTCCCCATCCCTCTTCCACCATGATTTTACCCCCCACGCCAGTAGACTGTAACTATATCATGGGAAAAATGGATGAAAATAGGTGAAAAGACTCCCGCTAGGGGGAGTCAGACTCCCCCTAGCGGGAGTATAGACTCCCGCTAGCGGGAGTCTTTGACACCCGCTCAGACTCCCGCTCCCAGACTCCCGCTAGGGCCGCTGGAGTCCACCGTGCGTGGATCGGCCGTATCCCGCGATTTTTCACCGCCAGGTGACTTTGGGTTGAATTCCGACCACCTGAAAAATCCACCCAAAATTTTCGGCAAAATCTCTTTGTCTCGAAAAAAAATGTGAAAAATGTCAGATTGCAGCCGCCCACTCGTGACCACCCGCAGGATGAAAAATTGCTGCAGCCCATCCCCACCCGCCCCAGCCCACCCGCCTTGCATAATCCTCGATACGTACGATAAAAACATGTATTGGATTTAAATACTGCGGGTTAATCTACTCCCAGGGGTCAGGACCCCTCGTTTGGGTGTATTTCACTCGCTTCGCTCGTGAAATACACCCACTCGGGGTCCTGACCCCTGGTCGTAAATTAAGGCCGCAGTATTTAACGCTAATAATATATATTGTTTCACATATTACCGTATCCAAGTGGTGTGTCTACAGGCTACGGGTGGGGGGCAGGGGTAGGGAGGGGGGGGGGGGGGCTTCTTTCTGATTCGCACGTCCCTAGCACACCACACGTAAGGGTGAAGGATGTGCGGAGCTGGGCACGGTTAGACACAAACGGGCGGTCCCGCCTTGCTGCTGACGGGTGTCGGCTTCTTCCCGGCGGTGGGGCCCATGTCAACAGGGCTGCATGCACATGAGAGGCGGGAGTGTGTAAGTGTAGGGGGGGCGGTGGGTGGCAGGGGGTGTACTTCTCCGCGATACACGCGCCTGGAAACTGTGTGTGGTGTGGTGTGGTGTGTGTGTGTGTGTTGCCGAACAAAGTTAACACCTGGCTCAGATCTCTGGACCAACCCGAAACGCTCGCGGCTGCGGCACCGAGGTGCAAAAGGGCCGGCGGGGGGACGGGGGGGGGGGCGAAAAAAACCCAAAGCTTGTTTGCGATTTCCCCCCCCCCCCCCCCTCCCTCTCCCCCCCCCTGTGTGTGGGTAAGGCGAGAAGGCAAACCTAAGCGCAAAACGACCCGGAATGCAACTGACCGCCCCACCCCCACCCCCCCCCCCCCTCCACCTACACTGGATTTCAGACACAACCTGCATAACGAGTGAAGGGTGGTCATTCTTGTGCTCCCTTCAAATTCGATTTCACTACCCCCCTCCACCTCCACCCCCACCCTCGCAACCCACACCACGGCTCGCCAGGGTACACAACTGCACTGTGCGGCAGTGGCTGTGGCTGTACCTGCTTATTTCGCCCCTGGGACCCCTGTGTTCCGCCGTGGCAGGCAGGACCTGTATGCCAGTGGGGGAGGTGGGCCGCAATGCTGCCCACACCGCCCCCGACGTCGCAGGTGCAGCGGTTCAGCGCTGTAGGGGGATCGGCAGCTGAGGTGCTGTCACCCCCACCGGTGTCATCGTCGACTGTGTCATGCATGTCGCCTGACACCTACGGCATGGATTCCGGATCGAAAACGGTCCGCGGGCACATGAGTGGTGTGGACCAATTCATGGAGCCTGCGGCACGCCCCCAGACCAGCGGGGGGGCGGGGCTGCTGCGTGAGGAGTCCAGCTGCAGCATCCCGGTGAAGGAGGACTTCCTGCTGACGCTGCCCTCCAACATCCAGGCCTCGCTGCGCACCTTCGAGGAGCTGCAGATGCAGAAGAGCCACCTGATGTCGTCGTCCTCACGCCTCCCGACGTCACGGTCGAACTCCCACACCACACCACCCATCTCTCACATCGGGCGCAGCAACAGCACAGGGCGCATGCCGCACGGCGGGCACCTCCCAGGTGCAGTGCAGACGCGTGGGGAGAAGGAGGCCCAGAAGAAGCTGCAGGTCGCGGAGAGTGTGATGCGGAAGCTCCACAAGAAGAACCAGAAGCTGGCGAAGGAGGCGGCTGACCTCAGGGCCGAGCTGGACAGGCGGGGGCAGGCTGGTGGTGGCAGCGCTGTGGGTACCGCAGCGGGCATGCCTGGGAGCAGCAATGCGGATGTCGACGCGATGCGTGGCAGGATCAAGACGCTGGAGGAGCAGTTGCGTAACCAGTCCCGCAGGGCGGATCCGGGTGACGCCGTGAGGGGGGCGATCAGCGGGCAGCCGTCGCAGTCCCTTGCGGATCAGTATCAGGAGTTGCTTGACTCCAACATTGCGTCCGTTACTGATATCACCTCCACTTCGAAGATAAACAAAGAGGTCAAGGCCTTCTTCGTCGCTCTCCGTAAAAAAATCCACGCTGACATGCTTTCGCATGAATTAGATCGTATCGTCTGGAATGAGAAGATGGCAGACCTGGAGGAGCAGGTGTGTTGATTTGCATATTACCCAAGCGGGGGGCGAGGGGATGGGCAGCAGAAGGGTGTCATTCAGTTGTGCAAGCCGTGCTCTGCACACCGCCCCCGTTTATCAGGTCGAATGGTGTGTGTGGGCATCAACGCATGCAGATTGGAATCGTATTTGTAGAGAATGGGGAGGAAATCCCGGAATGTCACTTTTTCATTCGTTCCGCTGCCCCACTCATTCACCACCACCCCGCCCCTCCAAACAGATGTGCGAGCGCTACGTCCAGCAGCGAACGTCTGCAGCATAAAATCTCTCATCTGGGATTTCTCCTTCATTGCGAGCCTTGATTCTGTCTGTCTGAGGTTTCTGTCCGAGTTTATGTGGTTCATTCCTGCCAGTGCGTTGCATCCCTTCTTTCCCTGCTTTGCTGGAGCCGTGTCCCATTTTTGTGATTTGTTGATGCTCTGACCATGACTTCTGCAACCTTAACAGTAACGCGCGAAAAGAGGGTGTGCCCCCCCCCGCCCCCTGCCCCCCTGGACATACCCCTAAACCACCCCGTCTTCGGTTGAACTGAATATTAGTGCCTTTTCCTTCTTCCCCTGCGAGTGCCGTTATCACAGCCTCACTCATACATATTTTTCGGTTTTGCCGGGACGGCGTGTTGTAAACGCCGCGCCGCATGGCTACCTTCCCCCCCCCCCCACCCCCTCCTGCTACGCCGTGGTGGCTAGCCACATGACTGCCCAGGTCGGTGGTGGTGGAGGGGGTGAATCTAACCTGGACCACTCGGCATTCCCGCACGAGGGGGCAGGGTGTGTGGGTGGGTGGGTGGGGAAGGGCGCGCAGTGTTGTCTACTTTGCCTAGCGAGGCACAAGAGGAGGCCAGCAGATCCAGACTCCCCCATCCCACTTAGAGCTGCCGGCCTGTGCAGCTAGTATCGACCGGTGCCGCATGACAGGGGAGGGAGGATGGGCTCATCGCTGCGGGAATGCAAATCCCCACCCCCTGTTGTCGCATCTCGTGGGCGAGACATCCGTGCTGCCAGATTGTGTCACGCAAGTTATTGTGTGCTGCTCCACTGCTCTCTATCCGTCAACAGGGCTCGAAACACACCAAGATGGGCGGTCCGTCAGGATGCTCCGCAAAAAGTGTAGTTGACGGGCAGCGCTTCACCATGCCCGCGACGACGAGTTTTGCGGATGAGCTCAGCTCGCTGAAGGCTCTTCAGAGCGCGCCCACCCAGCTCTACATTCTGAGCTTTGTCACCGTGCTGGCCACCATCCTGCTCTGGGGGACAGTGCCGGATTGGTTCTTCATCGTGTCCTTCGTGATCTGGCGTCTGGGTTACAACGTCGGGATCGGGCTGATGCTGCACTACCAGAGCAACGGGTTTTACTTCTCGAAGTGGTTCCGGGGGTGGGTGGCAAAGCCGGAGTACAAGTGGGTGAAGGACCGCCTCGAGTCAGGGGTGGTGCTGAAGCTGGACGGCAAGGAGGTGCCGTACGTCATGTCGGAGTACTCCGACGACTTCAACGCGTGGATTGTGTTCCGTATTGTCGTCAACATCATCCTCGCTAACGACCTGGTGTCCTACCTTGTCTTCGCTGTGGTGTACTGCAGGGTGCCTGAATCGATCGGCCTGCTCGACATCATGTTCTACCTGGTGGGTGCTGGGCTGATTGTCTTCGCCCTGTGGTCGAAGGCGGATGCGCACCGCGTGCTCGGGAACTTCGCGTGGTACTGGGGTGACTTCTTCTTCGTCCTTGACGGAGACCTCACCTTCGATGGTATCTTCCAGATGTTCCCCCACCCTATGTACACTGTGGGTTACTGCTTCTACTACGGGCTGTCGCTTGTGTCGCAGAGCTACGTTGTGTTCTACTGGTCGGTGATTGCGCACATCATGCAGATGGTGTTCCTCGTGTTCGTGGAGAACCCGCACATCGAGAAGATCTACGGCAACATGTCGAAGAGCAACCAGGAGGCCGAGTCGGAGACGCGCATCGACCCCTCGAAGAAGGACATGCTGCTGCTGTTCCGCATGTCGCCCTTCCGTGCCCCCGACATCTTCACCATCCTCATCCTGCTGTACAGCGGGGTCATCGCGCTGTCTGTCAAGAGCTGGGAGCTGCACCTGCTGCACCTCGTCTGCTGGCGTCTGTTCCACACTGTGGGTCTGGGGTACGTCATGACCAAGCAGGCAGAGAACGAGTTCTGGACGAAGCAGTTCCCCACCCCCCAGCTGGCGTTCGACTCGTGGAAGAAGTATGTCCCCCAGCAGCTTGTTGGTGTTAAAGTGTTGGTTTTGCGGACCACACCCGGCTGGCCACCCCCGCATGTGACAACCCTTGTGCATTGTGTATTGTCTTCTTCTGCAGGATCTACAACCTGTCGCTGTGCATGAACCACGCGCTGTTCATCGTGATCGCCGTGCACTGCTTCCGCTTCATGCCTGACAACTCGCTGCTCATGGCAGGCGACTACCCCTTCTACTGCTTCAAGGTGATCTGCGGGCTGGTATGTGCCAACTTCTCTGCACCGTTCTCCACATACACCTGTCTGCCTCCCTTGTGAATCAATGCTCCACACATCAATACCCCCCATATCACACAGCTGCTGGTCGGCCTGAACATCTACGTGTCGAGCGCTGTGTACCAGGTCCTGGGCGACTACGGCTGGTTCTACGGGGACTTCTTCGTGAAGAACGTGCCGCACACCCTGTCGTACTCGGGCATCTACCGCTACATGAACAGCCCCGGTATGTGTTGTTGTTCATGTGTACATGCTGTCACCCCTCCCCCTCGTCCCTCCTCCATCACCCACATTCCTTTCTGCAGAGAGCGTGCTCGGCTTCGCTGGGTACTACGGTCTGGCCCTGATGTCGTCGTCCTACCGTGTTGGTGTGATTGCTGTGTGCTGCCATGCATCGGCCATCATCTTCTCCAAGCTTGTGGAGGAGCCCTTCATGCGTGCTGAGTACGGCAAGGACGTTCGCCCTGTGGGTGGCCTGAAGTCCGAGGTGCTCAAGAAGTCGCAGGAGGCGAAGCAGATTGTGAGCAATGTGCTGAGCCCCAAGACGGACAAGAAGGATTAATGTCCTTCCCCGTTCTGCGGCACCGCCGGGCCTGCGCCCTGCGGGGCCACTTATCCATGTCGAGAAGTGCGTGTCTCTTCGCTGAGGAGGCGCATATGCACTCCACCCCCACACCCTCTCCTTTCGTGAGTCTCCTCACAACTCCTCCGCAACGATGCGATCCCCTTCTACCAAATGTCCCCTCTGCACAACATCTTCACCAAAATAACAGCCATTTTTCTAGTTCCTATTTCCCCCCCGTCCCAAATGCCTCTGGGGCCTTTCGCTCTGACGTGCTGAAGAGCAAGCTTCTCTGATCAACAAACTGTGCGCCTCACTGGCACAGTTTGCACAGAGTGAATCCCTTTCCCTCTCCTCCTGACTCTTTTTTTCACCCAGCAGGGCAGTCGCTGGACAGTCGGTGCGCTGGTACCATTTTTGTTGAGATTTGTGGGTTGTGGTTTTCCTTGTTTTGTCCCTTTCTTTTCTGCCTTTTTTTATTGATTTATATTTTGGGAGACTCGTGCAGCGACCACGCTAGCGGAGGGCGCAACGAACTTCATTTCCGGACGACTCAAAAGATGCCACTCAAGAAACCTCGCGATCTGCCGGGGGGTCTTCGAGAACAGAAACCCGAAACACGTATACTGAGTACCTCCAATAGGAGTCGAGTATATTGTCATTGCGGGGAAAGGGATACCTGTCCCCATCGGACAGTGTTAGCGGGTGTGTCCTCGTCGATGCCCGCAGCGACACAGAGATAACGAAAAGCGATATGAGATAGACAGAAAATCAACCAAATCATACCGTTTTTTTTGGTGCACGCCAAAAATCGGGCTTGGCTTGCTTCGTGTTGAGCCGGTGCCTTCATATTTTTGGCCATCGGGGGCAGGGGATAAGATAGGTCTGGTTTTCCGGTTTTCAAAACCAGGGTTTCCCGGTTTCCGGTTTTCTGGAAAAAAAAAAAAGGCCGATCGGATTTTCGCCGGTTTTTGGGGAACCTTTGTGACAGTCAAC